>APFE031241744.1:50680-61049 GCA_000404065.3 Pinus taeda
AAGCAAGCTAAGAAGGATAATAAATTATCACCAAAGTATTATGGTTTGTACAAGGTGTTGCAAAAGATTGGTACTATGGCATACAAATTGGAGCTTCCGGCAGCTTCTCGATTGCACCCAATTTTCCATGTGTCATGTTTAAAGAAGGTTATAGGTGACAAGCTCCCAGTTCAAAAAATATTGCTAGAACTTGACGAGGAAGGAAAAATTATATTGGAACCGGAAGCAGTCACAGAAACAAGATTTCGACAACTACGAAATCGATCAATTTCGGAGTATCTTATCAAGTGGAAGAACTTATCTGCGGAAGATTCCACATGGGAGGATGAGAATTTTATACAGAAGTATCCAGAACTACTCAAGCATTGAGGATAACACTTTTTTTGAAGGAGAGGGGCATGTTGGGTCCCTATAATACTATGACTACCCATATATATGTTAGTTGTACCCCTTTTAATATTGTTGTGCCCCTATTGCCCCCATATTGTTATTACTGTGCCCCATAGAATCCCTCTATTGTTATTTTTTGTGGCTTTATATTATTATTGTTAGGTTGACTGGGTTATATTGTGACTCCTTAGACTCCTATATATAGAAAGGAGGTTTTGTCATTTGTATCATCAAAGAATTGTTCATTTATGTAATGTAAAGGAGGTTGCCCCCTCGAAGAGGTTGAATTCTAAGGCGTTGATCCTTCTTTTCTATCTTTTCTTGAGCTGGTTTCATAACATCTTCATTGTTCTAAATGCATTGATTGATGAGCAAAATAACCTCATATCTACTAAAGAAGAGGAAGCTATCCCATTCATCAAATTATGGTCTCTCTGCAAGGCAGAAGAAGACAGGTTGAAGAAATAAAGTAACAAAATATCAGATAGAAGGGATCAATCAATGACAAAAAGAAAAGGGAAATTTGGAAATTTTGGTCCTCCAAAGAAAAAGAAGAACATGGCTAAGGAAAGATGCTATGGTTGTCAAGAACTTGGGCTCTATAGAAGAGATTGTCCTAAACATAAAAGGGATAGGGAAGAAGCCCATATTACTGAGGAAGTGAAAGAACTCGAGACAAAAAAGGCTTAAGAGGGAAGAAGTAAAAGATCTCTATTATGACTAAATGATCTTCTTAACTAGAAGGTACTTTCCACTTGTAATTTATAGATAGTAGGTAGTGTAAATAAGATAGGATGTATCAGATTCGGAAATAACATTCTGATAGAAGCATTAGAAGTAAGAGCTCATGACATGGGAAGCAGAAAGAATGTTTGGAATAAATTCTATTGTTTACAAAGAATAAGAAGCTCTTGGAAACGTTATTGAAATCTCAAGTATAGAAAGAAGTAAAGGTCATCATCCACTGGGATCATCATACAATAGTCAATAAGGAAACATTTGCCAGGTGAGGATATGAAAGAACCCCAAGTTTCTTGGATGAAATCCTCATCAAAGGATTCACTGATCTAAAAGGAAAGCAAGAGTTTCATTAGGAATTCCAACTCATGGGACTCAAGGAATGATGGTATGATGACATAATAGGAAAGCAAGTCTAAGGGATAAAGTTCTTTCATTCAAATGAAGCTGCTACAGGAAGTTTGGATGACTGAAAGGAAAGATGAGGTATGTATGCTTACATAGGATATTATGAAAGTCATGGCATATGGTTGCAGATAATATGGATTACTATTTCCATCTTGGAAAACATGATCAAAAGAAGGGATCTCCTCTTCTAAAAGATTGCAGAAAGGAATAACTCACACTAGATAAAATCAACATAATATGTTCTCATATGAATCATAAAGGAGCTAACTACAATTAAGGAAATCTGATTGGAAGCTCCTGAAAATGACGTGTGTAAAAAGAAAGGAAGAGATTGTAAAATAGGCAACAAAGGTAGAAGGCATTGAACATTCGACCAAGAAGAGTTGACTAGAATATCTTCCAGGAAGATATGAAGACTCTGATAGGAGTTAGAAAAAGATGGAGACCCTTGACAATGAATATCTTTAGGAGATGTGTCAACCTGCATGCAAGATGATGATACCTACAGGATGATGTCATGATGAAAGACCATCACAAAAGTAATTTTGATTTAAGTGTTCATTTCTTATTTTTGAACTAATATCTAGATGGGCTTATGTAGGGTTGCCAAAGGGAAGATCTGTGGATGACTTCCAAGAGGACCATATAGAAGGAAGTAAGATCCTTCTGGAAAATCTAGCATGAAAGAAAGCATAGTGACATGAAGCAAAGCCAGATGGAAAACTGATGGATCACTTTCTGATGAAATGAGGACATGACTAAGTCATGGATGGTTTGTGCCCTATGAAGAAGTCCCCGAAAGATGAAGACTCCATGACGAAGAATAAATTCATGACATCGAAGGAAGGAGCTTTTTAAGCAGTTGATTGTTCCATGATCTCCACGTGAGGAGCTGTTGTAGGTCCCTTGTTAAGAGGGAGCCTGAAAAGAACTTTCTTACTTGGAAGAAACTTGGAATTTCCTAAGCCAAGAGGGAGCTTACGTATATTTGTTTTGTAGGAATGAGTACATTTCTTTATTGGAATATGTCCTCCCTATTTGAGAGGGAGAGATAGACACATCATTCTAGTCTTCACCTGAGAAGACAGAATGGAGGATTGGGTAATCATTCGGCATTCGATACTCTTTGAGGATGAGATAGGGCATCCAATAGAAGAGCAGGTATGGAGGACCGATATTCCTTGAGAGCTAGGGAGTCCAAGATAAGAATAGTCCTCATGGAACACAACCTCAGTACTCGGGTAGGGGATGTTCTGTGAGAGACAATGATGAGAGTGTTTATAAATCATTGGTCTCGCTAGCGTTGGGCTTAGATCTTGTGGAGAGATGGAGCTGTTAGTCAAGGCCTTGCTATGTAACAATGTTGGTTGATATGATGCTATATAAATGAGTTACCAATCCGTATTCTTCTTATGAGAAATTCTTCAAATTGAGAAAGTCCAAGTACCATTATAAATACCTCCCTAGTTAAGAGGGAGTGTTGAAAAGTGTAACTAGGTTTGGTCTCCATAATGACATGTAATTATGATTTTATGTAATGAGATGTAAAGAAGAAAAATAAATTTATTATATTGATTGCTTCATGGGTTTCATGAACAAGAGATTTTATTTTTGAGTCAAGGCTCCCATTGAGAGTCTTTAGGAATTATTTGTCTTCTAGTCATAAAATGATAGAGCCATTTTCATGTAATGAAGTCATGTTACACTTTGTAAAAGGTCAATCTTGTCTATGTAAAGTATCCTCCAAAACCTTGTCACTTATCCTCTTCAAGCCGACCTACAACAACGGAAGAACATGCTAGAAGAAGTTGGCCTAACTACTTGTGATCATGTCGGCCTAAAGGACATGTGATGAAGTGTATATATAGCCACACTTAGTCTCACTTAGAGGTAAGCAACTCGACAAGCATTCGAAGAAGTGCGAAGAAGAGGCTACCAAGGGAAGTGAAAAAAAGGATAAGGAAGGTTTCTTCTGGGGTAGCAATGAATGTTTTTTCTGGGGCAGCGAAGAAGGTTTCTTCTAGGGCAGCAAAGGAGGTTTCTTCTTGGTCAGCAAAGGAAGGATTCTTCTGGGATACTTGTTCTGGGTAATTGAGATCGAGATTCTTTAGAGGAAAGCAGGTCTTGGAGAAGACGGTAGGATTGTCCTTCCTAGGAATAGGAAGATCTTGGATCTTTCTAAGAGCAAAATCTTCATCAAAAGTGACATCATGACTTAATTCCTCTTGGAGAAGACGGTAGGATTGTCTTTCCTAGGAATAGGAAGATCTTGGATCTTTCTAAGAGCAGAATCTTCATCAAAAGTGACATCATGACTTAATTCCACTTTCCTTTGACAAGGCACGTAGATTCTCTATGCCTTTGAAGTTTCACTATAGCCTACAAATGTTCCTTTCTTCCCAGATGCATCTAGTTTGTTTCTTTTCTCTTTCGGTACATGAAAATATACGGGACTTCCAAAATTCTAAAATAAGAAACATCAGGTTTCTTACCAGTGAAAACTTCTTCGGGTCTCTTGAAGTCCAAAGCTTGATGTGGCATTTGTTTTAGACATACACAACGGTGTTGGTAGTTTCTCCCCATAAGAACTTCGGAAGACTTTGATCATGTAGTATATCACAGGTGGCTTCTATGGTAGAATGATTCTTCCTTTCAACAACACCATTTTGTTTAGGAGTATATGCAGTAGTGGTCTCCCTCTTAATGCCAACTTCTCTACAATAGTCTTTGAATTCATTACTCATATTTGGTACCATTATTAGTCTTCAATATTTTAATCCTCTTCCTTGTTTGATTGTCAACCAAGGCTTTGAAAGAGCGGAACCACTTGAATATTTCATCCTTCTTCTTTAAGAAATAGATCCATGTTTTGTGAGAGAAGTCATTCACAAAAATAACATAATACAAATATCCACCCAAATATGTCACGGGCAACATACTTGATAGATCAGAGTGGACCAACTGAAGAATATTGGTGGTTTGAGTCTCACTTGAGGGGAATGGTCCCCTTGTATGTTTTCCAGCTTCACATCCCTGACAAACACATTCATGATTTAAGTTGGATTCGGGCATCCTTGTGACCATCTTCCTTACATCGGGTAAGGATTTGAAATGAAGGTGAGCAAATCTTTAGTACTATAATTCAGATGAAGAGAAGTATCGCAACTCATTGCTCCCAACAGACTTCTTCCAACCTAATAGAGACCTTCAACCCTAAATCCAAGAGTGAATGCATCTCTTGGGTTCCTTTGCCAAACACGAACCTTCCCATCAATGAATGTCACCTTAAAACCTTTGTCTTCCATTGCAGAAATAGAAACCAAGTTCTTTTTCAGATCAGGTACATATAACACTTCTTGCAAATGAAGAGTTTGACCGTGATTTAAATGAAGAGTAACGGCCCCAATTCCTTTCATGGGATAAGTGGCATTATCCCCAAGTATAATCTCCATATTCGTCTTTTTTTCAACCAAGTTTCAGAGAGCTTCTTTGTACTCAGTGAAGTGCCTTGAGACACCACTATCAATCAACCAATGGTCCAATGTATCTGGAGGAGAGGCAGTGGAGAGAGCAGAAATAAGATAAATTCTTTTTGCTTTACAACATTAACTTCTTCATACCTGGGGTTTCTTGACTTCTTGGGAGGACGACTATTTCCATTTCGAGCAGCGGAAGCATTCCTCTTTCCTTTGTTATTGAACCTCTTGTTCCTTTGATTGCCATTGCCCTTGAAGTTGTTATTGTTGTCATCATCTCTTGGAGTATCCTTCTTGTGAGGGCACTCTCTAGCGAAGTGGCCAAACCTATTGCAATTGAAGCACCTTCCATTCCTTCCTTCTTTGAGTCTTGTCTTGAACCCTTGTCCTTGATTTCCTAGGACCAACATTGTTCCTTCTCTTAGAATGAGTGGAGAAGACGATAGGATTGTTTCCATTTGAGGGCTTGTCTCTTTCCATCATCCTTATTTCTTCTTGGGTGCATCTGGCCAATAGTTCATCAAATCCCGGAATCCTGTCATTGTTGAGGATGATAGCGTTGAACACATCCCATTCTCTTGTAAGGCCCCCAACAACAATAAGTCAGAGCCCTCGGTCACCAGTGACTTCACCAATAGATAGGAGATCATTCTTGATCTCGGTAATCCTCATGAAGTAGGATTGGATGGATTCTCCTCTATCCATCTTGATATTTTTCAGTTCGTTCTTGGGAAAGATAATTTGATTTGCATTGTTTACTTTGAACATCCCAATCATCTTGTCATACATCTCCTTAGATGTTTCCAAATTAGAAATATAGGCAACCAAAGGCTTATGAATGGAATCAAGAATAATCTATTTAGCTTTAACCTCACCTTTCTTGTACATGTTTTGTGCAATAACGGATGCATTTGAAGGAGACTCTGCTATTCTTCCTTTGACATAGTCCATGGCATCATTTTCTTCTAATGTCAAATTCGAAGTCATCTTCTTATCGTCGGATTTGAAGAAAGATGTAGTCGTCATTAGGACTAGTCCTTGTCCAACAACTTCTCTTAGTGATTGCTTTGCTTCACTATTGCTTGGGCTTTGTCTTCACCTAAGCTCTGATACCATGTTAATTTAGATAACAATGGTATGTTCTATGCTTTAGCACAATTTACTTCAATGTTTCTTATCATCCCATTGACAATTTCCAATTATCTTCAGTAGCAATCACATTAACTTATACACATTGACAATAAATGCAGATAGAACATAAAAGCATATGTAGAAGACAAGTCAAGACAAGAGGACACAAGATGTGGGAGATGCCAGGGACAAACCTTAATGTGGGGAAATCTTTTGATCAAATCTTCTTATTAAATATCAATAGTTGTTAAAATTGGCAACTAGGGCCAAACTCCACGTGGGTCTACTTATTCATGGCAACTGATATTTTTCTTGGATTCCTCTTGTCTAGAGGTGTAGGATTGATCTAAAGATCATCCGACTCTGACATGTGTTCATGAAGATATGAATTTATTTATGTTTTGGGACAATTCGTCAAGGTCGGCCAACAACCAAATTGCCCCCACTTGCCCTCAACGTTTTAGTATAAAAAGAGGTGGCTTGCAAGTCATTTGGAACACACCTCTTGTGATCTCTTTCTCTCCACTTGTCTTTGGGTTTTGGTGGGAGGAGAGATCTTAAGATGATACGTTGCCCTAATATAGCCCTAACGCTGCTTAATGAAGAAGCCTCCTAACGCAATCATGAATGAAGGCAATTCGCTGTCAAGGAAGGAGCTATATAAACATTGTCCTAATAGAGGATGACCATCATATTGATAAGAAGGCTTATCGCAGAGACCTAATCTTCATGATGATAATCTCGGCATTAAGTCAGCCTGATGTTGCATGACAAGGAGCAAGTCTTGGCATATGAATCTCGGTGGTGTTCCTGTAGCAGTCTAGACAAACAACAAAGTCTCGGTGATGATCACAGTGATATAGAGGGTAGTGCTCTCCTCCTTGGTGGTGCATATCTCAACAAAAGGAAGCACAATGATTATCTTTTTGATGGAAGAAAGGTATCTCCGAATCCTACACTAGCCCTAACAGCCTCGACATGATTGTGACAAAATCTTGAATATATCACAGTGAGATTCAAACCTGTATGTATGCATCTCAGTGATCTCATAATAAGACACAGCCACAATCCCACTGTCTCGGTATAAGGAGAAGAAGTAGTATTACAGTCTATTTATAATAAGAAGGAGCTGTACTAGAGTCTCGGCATAATGACAAGTGGGGCAACATAGCGACAATGAAAGTGCAGCATGGTGCAACATAAGCATGATGGGTGCAACATAAGCATGATGGGTGCAACATAATGATAAGTGCAGCACAACATAATGAAGTGCAACATAAGTATGCTGGGTGCAGCATAATGACAAGTGGTGCAACATAGTGACAATGAAAGTGCAGCATGGTGTAGCATAATGAATTGCAGCATAAGCATGATGGGTGCAGCATAGTGCAGGATAATGATAAGTGCAGCACAAGATAATCAAGTGCAACATAAGTATGTTCATTGTAGCATAATGACAAGTGGTGCAAGATAGTGACAATGAAAGTGCAGCATGGTGCAACATAATGAAGTGCAGCATAAGCATGATGGGTGCAGCATAGTGCAACATAGTGTAATGAAGTGCAACATAAGTATGTTGGGTGCAACATAATGATAAGTGCAACAGTGTAATGAAGTGCAACATAAGTATGTTGGGTGTAACATAATGATAAGTGCAACATGATAGATGCAGTATAGTAATGATTGGGTGCAACTCTATGATGGGAGCAACATAGTGATGAGAGCAGCTCAGTGATTGGGTGCAGCACAGTGTGGGGTGCAACATGATGATGAGGTGCAGGATGATGATGAGTTGCAGCATAGTGATGGGTGCAGTTTGGTGATGTAATCACCTTGGAGAATTAGTTGAAACAGTGTGCCTTCACCTGAGTTCAAATCAGCTACCTCGTGTTATCTTCTTAGTGAAGATCTCTGCTCTTATTCTATCAAGTCAAAATGTTGACTTCTGATGTATATGTACTATCTCTCTCTCTCTCTCTGTTGAACTATTGAAGAACATAAGAAGAATTGATCAAGGGTTTCCCCACATTGGGGTTTGTCCTTGGCTGGCTCCACATCTTGTGTCATCTTGTCTTGGCTTGTTTTTTGCGATATATATTTATCTTCTATCTGCATTTGACTATCATGCTAAATGTGATTGCTAATCTGGAATTAATATTGAGCTAATATGGAAAATTGAAGTAAATTAACATGGTATTAGAGGGAGGTGAAGACAAAGCCCAAGCAAGAGTGAAAGAGCAATCACTGAAGACAGTTGGACAAGGTCAAAAGACTCAATGGGTTCCTCATCCCACTTCAAATTCACGAAGGGTGAAGTCGAATCAAAGAAGATTATCAGAGTGGCGTAGCGGAAGCATCTGGTGGCCTACCTAAAACATACCTAAAAGCAAGCATAGAACTTACCTAAAATTAACATGGTATTAGAGGGAGGTGAAGACAAAGCGCAAGCAAGAGTGAAAGAGCAATCATTGAAGACAGTTGGACAAGGTCAAAAGACTCAATGGGTTCCTCATCCCACTTCAAATTCACGAAGGGTGAAGTCAAATCAAAGAAGATTATCAGACTGGCGCAACGGAAGCATCTAGTGGCCTACCTAAAGGTCACTTCAATGGGAAGTCCGGATCTAAGGGTGGAAGGAAAGGCAGATGCCTTGCTTGCAATGAGTTTGGCCATTATGGAGGGACACATCACTTGATGATGATAACAATCATTCCAGGGGCATCTTTAATGATTGAAGGAATGACAGGTACAATGGCAAAGGAAAACGAAATGTAGGTCATCAAGGAAATTGCCGACTCTTCAAAGAAAGCAAGAGGTATGAAGAATCAAATGTTGTTTCTGAGTATTATCTTATGTCGGCCCTCTACACCGGACTCGTTGGGAAAATTGATAGTGGTGCTTCAAGGCACTTCACTAGATTTAAGGAAGCTCTCTCTAATTTGATAGAGAAGGAAACAAGTCATGGAGATTATTCTTGGAGACGATGCCACCTATCCCGGAAAGGGTGTAGGGAATGTTACCACTCAATTGAATGAGGGTAACACGATTCATTTACAAGAAGTTCTTTACGTACCTGATCTCAAGAAGAACCTGGTGTCCATTTCGGTAATGGAAGTCAAAGGTTTCAAGGTGGCATTCATCAATGAAAAGGTACGTGTGTGGATAAGGAATTTTTAAAAGATGCTTTTGAGGTCAGGGTTGGCAATTTGTATCAAGTTGCAGGAAGTCCATTGGGGACTATATCATATGACACATCTCTTCTATGGCACCAGAGGTTTGCCCATCTTCATTGTAAGGCCGTACCCGATGTGAGTCGAATGGTGACAGGGATGTCTGAATTCAAAGAAGAGCATGGAGGTACATGTTCAAGATGTACCGAAGGAAATCTTACAATGGGGACCATTACCCGCATGTAATAGCAAGACCTTAGATGTGGAACAACCTGAGGGGTTTGAGATTCATGATCGAGAATCTCATGTATGTAGGTGAAGGAAATCTCTCTATGATTTAAAGCAACCACCTCGAGCTTGGTATGAGAGGATTGACAACTATTTGATGAAGCTGAGATTCACTAGAAGTGAAGCCGATCCAAACCATTGCTTTAAGGTTGTTGATGATAGACCTCTCATACTGGTACCTTATGAGGACGACCTCTTTCTGTAGGTACAGACCCTCTCATTTACAAAAGTAAGATGGAGTTAGATTCCAAATTTGGAATGGTGAACTGCAAGCTTGTGACTACCTTGATGGAGCTTAACTTTAAGAAGTTATGCGGTAGTACTACTGGACCTGATTTGGGAAATACCTCTGAGTTTCGTCAACTCATAATAGCATTGATGTTCTTGGTGAATTCCCGTTTGGATATATTTTTTGCAATTAGCATGTTGAGCTCATATACAGTTGAGCCTCACTGGATTGGTGCGAAGAATCTTTTGAGATATCTTCAAGGCACAATCTCTCATGGATTGAGATACACTACCGGAAATGTGAAGCTGCATGATTATTCTGATGTTGATTAGGCAGGCAGTGTGGAGGATCGCAAGAGCACTTCTGGGTGCTGGTTCTCTTTGGGTTCTGCTTTGATATCCTGGATGAGCAGGAAGCAGAAGTCGATTTGTTATGAAACCAGCTCAAGAAAAGATAGAAAAGATAGATCAACGCCTTAGAATTCAGCCTCTTCGAGGGGGCAACCTCCTTTACATTACATAAATGAACAATTCTTGGAT
>APFE031241747.1:0-10419 GCA_000404065.3 Pinus taeda
CCCCCGAGCCCCCGCCGGGGGACTGCTGGCCCCCGAACCCCCCAGCCAGGGGGGATCGGCCCCCCCGGACCCCCGCGGGGGGGACAAGTCCCCCCGCATGGAGGGGTGTACAAAACTTCCTGGGGTATACATCCGGCTGAAACAAAGACCTCTGAACAATCATGCTCCACACACAACAGCTAAAAGCTGAAATGAGCAAATGGAAAATATAAATACACCATCAGGTTTGTGGTGTCGAATAGTGCAAAATCGACTGTCAAATTTCTGAATTCTGAGAAAGTAGAAATCTGGGGCTTAAGGAATCTTTTAGATTCCCCTTAGATTCTTCAAAGATTCCCTCCTTCGGGTCCTCTGCAAATTTGTTGCTCAAATCAGGAAATTGAATGTGCCATTAGGTTCGTGTCGATGAGAGATGTGAGATCGACATAAAATTTGTCCAATTTGGACACTGCAAAAATTTCACCCTCCTAGAAATTTCCCTCAATCATGGTTCCCCTTGCATTAAATTAATTAAAAAAATATTTCGTCTCGATTTCTGTGCGCGCTCCTGGTTCCTCCATGCTTGTTGGTGCACTGAAAAATGAGTTCTATATACAAATTTCTAGGCGGACAATACAATGAAGTTGGTTTGGCGTTGTGGTAATCTTAAGCAATTCGTTGAGGAGGGGTCGGGTGGTTAAACCCCGCCCGTCCCTTTTTTAATACATTATAGTTTCTTGTGTTTTAAAAGAACTGCAAACATGTTCATTTTGGGGTTTGGGTCCACATTGGGCAGCCTGCCCCATAACCTCCGCAGCTATTGGATGGCACATTAAAAGGGTTGGTACGTTTGTATTAAGGTTTGGGCAGTTGCGTGAACGTTACATGGATGGTACATGGGGTTGCCCGGTGGGGGCCGTCCCATGTGGGATGGGTGGGTTCAATCCCCGCCAGCCCCACCTTTATTTGATTGTGGATATAGTGGTGACAATGGGGTGTGGGCCGGGTCCACCGAAGGTGGCCCACCCACCCCAACTTTCGTTTGTTTAGTTTTGTTTATAGGTGGTGTTGGTTGGATGGCTGGGTGGGATAATGGCTGCCGAGCCACATTTAACTTTGAATTGTTGTATGAGGTTTCGAGAGGGCAGGTGAGGGTCATGGCCCGTCAACCCATAAAAATTTCGATTTTTAATGTAATATATTTTGGGGGTGGCAGGGGTGGTGGCCGCACCTACAATAATATATATAATATATATATATATATATTATATATATATATATTATATATATATAATATATATATATATATATATTTTAATTTTTTGTTAATAAAAGGCCATTTTTTAATTTTGTCTAACATAAGGGTTATTATACAAATTAAAGAGGCAACAATTTCGCCTGCTTTCGGGAGCTAGGTTTCATGCCCCAAGGTCAGTCAAATTGTAGGATGCTTAAACCTGGCCCATAGCCCAACTTTGACCAAAACTTTGACTGGCTCATTCTCCCTCATATGAGCTCTGATTGACAAACCATTCGCACTGTTGTGATCAGGATGACGTGATCTACTCTTTGGTATTGGTTCAAAAGCATTCGGATCTCTTTGATTTTCAAGCTTTCATAAGCCCTCTTTGTCCTGTGTGTGTCTCTGGAGCCACCTGGATCAATCCTCCCCACTGAGGAGCTTTTGGTCCTCCAAAAGCATGAAAAATAGTCTGCAACTTCTCTGTACCTTGTCTGCATCACAAGCTTCCTGAAAAAGGTCTTGCTTCCATCTCCTTCACCTTTGTTCTTCGAAGCCATAAGCGATGAGCCGACACCTGTAACCTCTGCAACCTATAGTACATTGTTTTGAAAATGACATGCTTGACTTTCATTACCAACTAATGACCCAAGCATCCCACACTTTCCAAGAGTTTATAACGCATATTTGGTGGTCAAGTTTACATCAAGATGAACACAATACCCTAGCTATGAAAACAAGGCCAACATATCATTTTTACTCCAACAAGTGATGGAAAACACATCATCACTACAACACATGATTTACAAAGATAAGGCCAAACACTTTTTTTGTTTTGACAAGTGATGGAAACATGACATCACTTTCACAGTTTATCATGCAACACAAAATAAGACCAGACATCATTATTGCTTAACAAGTGATGGAACACACATCATCACTTTTACATCTTAAAATGCAACAAATGATTTACAAAAGTGCGACTATGACAAGCTAACATATCTAGAAACCATTTTTCACTTATCAAGTTGAATGGGTCACCTCCCTATGGTGGTTTTGCTTGTTGAACAATTGTTTCACCTGGTTCATGCACTGACACTTTGTATTTCAGGTGCTTCTTTGGATGGAGCCTCCAACAAGTGGCTCTTTGATGGCCATTTCTGTCGCAATGACTACAATACGTCTTCTTTCTCCAAATCTGTTTAACCTACTGTTGAGAAGGTCTTTCATGCCTCATCCTTTTGTGTGCTGCCATTCTTTTCCAACACTTAGAAAATGTATGGTTATGTAATCCACAAAAGTTACATGTTTTTTGATTCCATGATTTACATTCATCTTTAACAACATGATTATAACTGAAATGAACATTCACATATCGAGAGTGGTTATACCTTTCCTTATTGTCTCTGGTGTAAGTATGGTGATGAGAGCTGGCCTCAGCTCTTTCCTTGCAATGGAAACTACCATGGGATGATGGGGATGTGTTCCCAACATTCTATTTCCTCGACGATTTCGACGATGTCTCAGAATAATCTGACACCTTCGAGCATTCTCCCTCGGTGTATCTCAAGCCTGCAAATTGAGGTCTCTACACATCCTCCAATGGTTGAGTTCTTCCTTGGTTATGAACACCAAGTTCTTTTTCCTCCTCGTGCCTCGTCCTAGTAAGGAGCCTCATGTTTGTCCCTGTAATTGGGATCTCCACATCTCCAATAGAAATCATACTATGTGATGATGAAACCAAAAGAACATCAACATCTTTTACCTCCTCTATTGATTTGGAGAGAACTAATGAGGGCTTCTCATCATCTGTTGTTGGTGGTTCGCTTGTTGTCTTGGCGCATTCCCCAACTTCCTTTTTGACATACCCAAGTCCTCTCTAAAGGGGTAATTCTTCTACTTTGATGGGATTGATAATTCCTTGGACATTAATACCCAATCCTTTCCCTTCATACCCCATTTTCTTCAACAGTTTGGAGCCAATTCCTGTGGTGTGATTTTCAAAAAAATTGAAATCATCATCATGAAACATACATGAATTCAGAGAATTACTTTTTACCTCACATGGGCCATGCTGCAACTTTTCCAAGGCCTCGTCCTTAGCTTGTAGCTGTTGTAGCAAACTTTGTTTTTCCTCTTTCTCTTCATGTAAAAGAATCTTCAATTCAGCATTATCTGTTTGAAGACTTTGGTTGTTGTGCTTTAGTTCTTCCAGGATCTTCTTCCATTGCTTGCAACTGAAGCTGCAATCGCTCCTTTCCCTTTGTCTCTTTTTGTAGAGTTTCATACATTATTTCCACCCTTTTGGAAATTTTGAGCATGGTCTCATACATCGCTTTTTCATCCTTTGTCGCTGCACGTTCCATTGTTCATGCTTGCAATTCACATCTATGCTAAGACCACTCTGATACTACTTGATCCAGGTCCGGGTGTGACGAAGAACCCTTCCAAGACCTTTTATTTTCGTGATGTGTTAAATTGCATTTTTAAAATAACATAATTGAATACATCTGCATGCTGTAAAGAAGAGGAACGTGACATTCATTAGCGCATGAAATAACAAGGCGTTGATAACGAAGTTCATCCAGGAGGGATTACATCTTCGGGCCCTTATGTTAAGATGGTGTAGGCCGCTGCATTAAGTTTTGTCAATAGTGATGATGTACATAAGAGGTGATGTCGCTATCATACAAGGAAAATGCCCTCACGCAGGAGTGGCTCCAAGAGATGTTCCACTACAAGAACTCTTAGTCAAAAAGGACTTCTATCAGTATGACATGAACTCATGCATGATGATAATGAGCATCCTGCCGACATGGCATAAAAGGGATCTCAATGCAAAGAGACATGGCAACAACATGAGTATCCCATCAACATAATGACAAAGGGATCTCAAATAAAACATGACAACAAGTACATCCCACAAATGATTCCACATCACATCAAGTAGGAATCATGAAAACAAGTAAGAAACAAGATCCCTCATCAAACATCAAACATGGATCTGTGCAACACAATGCATAGCAATAGAACTACATGAACGCACTGCATATACCTCACATCCAGAGGCCATCTGAAGAAAAGGATGTCAAACTGCTGAAGCTGGTCGTACCCTCAATCTTGCGGTGTCGAATATCATGGAAATGGTTGCTCACACATGAATGCTGAGACCTACACTCCACTTTGAAAAGTGGCCGAAAACTGAAATGAGAAAATGGAAAATCTGAATACACCATCAGGTTTGTGGCGTTGAATAGTGCAAAATCGGCTGTCAAATTTATGAATTCTGAGAAAGTGGAAATCTGGGGCTTAAGGAATCTTTTAGATTCCCCCTAGATTCTTCAAAGATTCCCGCCTCTGTGTCCTCTGCAAATCTGCTGCTCAAATTAGGAAACTGATTGCGCCATTGGGTTCATGTCGCTAAGAGTTCTAAGATCAACATAAAATTTGTCCAAGTTGGACACTGCAAAAATTTCACCCTCCTAGAAATTTCGCTCAATCATGGTTCCCCTGCAATAAATTAATTAAAAAAATATTTTGTCTTGATTTCCATGCATGCTCCCGATTCCTCCATGCTTGTGGTTGCACTGAAAAATGAGATCTATATAGATTTTTTTGGGCGGACATTACAATGAAGCTGGTTTGGCATTGTGGTAATCTTAAGCAGTTCGTTGAGGAGGGGTCGGTGGTCAAACCTTGCTGCTCCCTTTTTTAATACATTATAGTTTCTTGTCTTTTAAAAGAACCACAAACAAGTTCATTTTTGGGGTCGGGTCCGCATTGGGCGGCCCACCCCATAACCTCCGTAGCTGTTGGATGGTGCATTAAAAGGGTTGGTACATTTGTATTAAGGTTTGGGTTATTGCATGAACGTTACATGGATGGTACATGGGGTTGCCTGGTGGGGGCCAGCCCACGTGGGCCGGGCAAGTTCAATCCCCGCCAGGCCCACATTTATTTGATTACGGATATAATGGTGACAATGGGGTGTGTTTCGGGTCCACCAGAGGTGGCCCGCCCACCCCAACTTTTGTTTGTTCAGTTTTTTTTTATAGGTGATGTTGGTTGGAGGGCTCGACAGGGTAATGGCCGCTGAGCCACATTTAACTTTGAATTGTGGTATGAGGTTTCGGGAGGGTCGGCGGGGGTCATGGCTCGTCAGCCCATAAAAATTTCGATTTTTAGTGTAATATATTTTGGAGGTGGCGGGGGTGGTGGCTCGCCACCTCATAATATATATATATATATATATATATATATATTAATATTTGTTAATAAAAGGCCATTTTTTAATTTTGTCTAACATAAGGGTTATTAGACAAATTAAAGAGGCAACAATTTCACCCACTTTTGGGAGCTAGGTTTCATGCCCTGGGGTTGGTCAAATTGTAGGACACTTAAACCTGGCCCATAGCCCAACTTTGACCAAAACTTTGTCTGGCTCGTTCTCCCTCATACAAGCTCAGATTGACAAACCGTTCACACCGTTGTGATTAGGATGACGAGATCTATGCTTTGGTCTTGGTTCGAAAGCATTATGATCTCTTTGATTTTCGAGCTTTCATAAGCCCTCTTTGTCCTGTGTGTGTCTCTTGAGCCACCTGGATCACATATATATCTATATCTCCACTTGTCTCTCCTTCTCACCCTGAAAACATACACACTTTCTCTCAGTGTAAGCACATAAACTTTATTTATGACATGAATTGACTTCTGCGTTACAGTAATTCAACCATAAGTAATACTTGAATTTTCATCCTAAATAAAATGTTCACTTACCCAAAATGTTTGTTTCCTAAAACTGTAAACTATTTGTAATTGGCTACATTCTTATTATTCCCATTTTCCATCATTCAACATTGTTAATCACTTTGCATCCAAATGTGGTAATAGAAAATAACTACCATTGAATATTATTTGGCGTTTAACACTCCATAAGTCACAATGGTTGACTTTGGAGAAAACTACTATTAATATTGGAGAGCAACAAAGACAAGATATGGTGTTTACTACAATAGCTTGAGTTAAATATTTGAATGGTCTATGATTTCAAGTGCCCTTTTTGTATGATCGATATGAGAAAATGGAAAAACTAATAGGTGTGACAATAAGAATAGTAGAATAAAATAGTTTTAGATTGACCGCAATGAAGATTATTTGTAATTGACTATATTCTTATTATTCACATTTTCTATCATTCAACATTGTTACATTATCACTTTCCACTCAAAATATTTATTTCATCATTTCAGTTACTAATAGTCTCTCTCATCTCAAAAAATTGAGGTAACTAAGCAAATTTAAAATTAAATTGACTAAATTAATCTTAAGCATATTTAGCATATTTAAAATGATCAAAATAATTAGATGTTCAATCATTTTTGTATGAATGTACATGAATGAAACCAGGCTAGATCCATCTTAAGCCTGGATCTATCAAGCTTCAAGAGGGATCAAATCTCTCGAGGTGAAAACCTTTCCTCAATTTTTGCACTAAAAAAAGAGGTTTGCACCTTGAGAGATTTGATCCCTCTTGGAGCTGAAAGGGAGAGATAGAGAGGAGAGGAAGAGGGATAGATAGATAGATAGATATGGAGAGAGAGAGTGTATGTTTTCGGGATGATATAGAGAGATAAAGGAGATACAGAGGGTGATAGATATATAGATGGAGGGGGCGAGAAGGAATAAGAGAGAGACAAAGAGAGGGGGAGAGAGAGAGAGGGAGGGATGTGTTTAGGAGGTTGAGATAGAGAAACAAATAATGAGAGATGGAGGGAGGTCTAGATATATATGCCAGGGGAAGAGGGGGAAGAATAGAAAGATAGAGAAATGGAGGGAGAGGCGGAGAGAGAGAGACGAGGGAGAGAGGGAGGGGAGGGAGAGAAGGAGAGAGGGAGGGAGATAAACACAAAATGAAAGGTGGAGAGAGAGGGAAGAACAAATGGAGACGCAAAGAAAAACACAAACATAGAAGTTAGATATAGAAATTTATGAATATTTTGGTTTTTCACTAAAATAGATGTTTTGATTTCAGTGTAGTTGTTGATTTCTAATACTAATTGATAGCTTTCACTAGATGCATTGATTTCAATTTAGATGTCATTTTCTAATCTTATTTAATACCTTACACTATATGCATTGATTTCAATGTAGATGTTGATTTCTACTCCTATTTGATTGTTTGTATTGGATGCATTGGTTTCAGTGTAGATATTGGTTTCTAATCTTATTTGATCAATTGCACTAGATTCATTGATTTCATTGTAGATGTCGATTTATAATCCTATTTAATACCTTACACTAGATGCATTGATTTCAGTGTAGATGTCGATTTCTAATCCTATTTGATACCTTACACTAGATGCATTGATTTTAGTGTAGATGTTGATTTCTACTCCTATTTGATTGCTTGCACTAGATGCATTGGTTTGAGTGTAGATATTGATTTCTAATCCTATTTTATGGCTTGCACTAGATTCATTGATTTCAGTGTAGATATTGATTTCTAATCCTATTTGATTGCTTACACTAGATGCATTGATTTCAGTGTAGATGTTGATTTCTAATCCTATTTGATTTCTTGCACTAGATGCATTGATTTCAGTGTAGATATTGATTTCCGATTTGATGGAACTAGATGTATGATGCACGGTAATTTCAAAGTAATTAGATTAATATTGTGCATTGATTTCACTGTAAGGATATCTATGCCCCCTCCATATATATTTCTATCTCCTTATTTATCTCTCTATCTCACCCGCCAAACATACTCACTCTTTGTCCATATATGTGTCTCTCTCTCTCTCTCTCTCCCCCCTCCCTCTATTTCTCTCCCCCTTCTCTCTTTCTCTAACACTTCTCTCTTCATATATATATATAGTCCTCTCTCCCTATATTTGCGCCTCTCTTCTTCCCTCTCTCCCCCCCCATATATATCTCTGTCTCCACTTGTCTCTCCTTCTCACCATGAAAACATACACACACTCTCTTAGTGTAATTGGCTACATTCTTATTATTCCCATTTTCCATTATTCAACATTGTTAATCACCTTGCATTCAAATGTGGTAATAGAAAATAACTACCATTGAATATTATTTTGGGTTTAACACTCCATAAGTCATGATGATTGACTTTGGAGAAAACTACTATTAATATTGGAGAGTAACAAAGACAAGGTATGGTGTTTACGACAATATCTCGAGTTAAATATTTGAATGGTCTATGATTTCAAGTGCCCTTTTCATATGATCAGAAAATGGAGAAACTAATAGGTGTGACAATAAGAACAATAGAAGAAAATAGTTTCAAATTGATCGCAATGAAGATTGTTTGTAATTAACTATATTCTTATTATTCACATTTTCTATCATTCAACATTCTTACATTGTCACTTTGCACTCAAAATATTTATTTCATCATTTTTCATCATTCCAATTACTAACAATCTCTCTCATCTCAAAAAATTGAGGTAACTAGGAAAATTTAAAATTAAATTGACCAAATTAATCTTAGACATATTTAGCATATTTAAAATGATCAAAATAATTAGATGTTCAACAATTTTTGTATGAACATATACTACTGAAACCAACCTAGATCCATCTTAACCCCTGACCTATCAAGCTCCGAGAGGGATCAAATCTCTCGAGGTGCAAACCTTTCCTCAAGTTTTGCACTAAAAAATGAGGTTTGTACCTTGAGAGATTTGATTTCTCGTGACGCTTGATAGATCCGAGGTTAAGATGGATCTTTTGTATTACAAATGAATGTAGAGTAACTAGTTAGCCTTATTTGGATGATGAAGAAGGTGTTTGAAATCACCTAATTGTTAAGATTGTAAAAATGAGTAGGAAAGTGGGTATTTAGATATGTGACTTGGTATAGCACAATAAGTCAATAGAAGATTAAATTTGATGTAAGAGGTTTGTAATAGGAAAATGTATATGCATAAGGGAGAAGATAAATCCTTTATGGCACATTATGATCTATGAGGAAGTGTTTGAAGATTGATAAGTTTTGGATACTCCTACCAGTATATTGCAAAACATTATAAGCACAAATTACTATGTAATTCAATATAGAAAAATATGAAATATTTTGATAAAGTACCGTCAAATAGAAAATGAAATGCAAGTGATGAAAAATGGTAATAATTAACCAATAACAAAATTAGAATTTTCTTAGTTACAGAGTAGTTACATTGACAATGTGGATATGAGTGCTCCATTATAAAAATGTAATTACAATGCGCATTAACTTGTCAAATGAGATATGTGGGCGCAACCCTAACACATATTAAGGCCTTTGCCTTTAGTATGGTTGTTTTTCTTTATTCTTGTGTACCTTTTGATGGTAAATACCAAGATATGTGAAGATCCTTCAAGGACATAACCCTTGATATTGCAATCCATTGTTATTTATGTATTGTTAATCCCCATTCAATTTTAAGTAGAACTTATGTCTTCCACCCTACCCCCACCCCTTCCTTGATGGGTTTCCATAGAGGATCAAAGTATTTGTTAAAGTTCATAACCACAAATATTGGTAGTTGTGGGGGTTTATAATCTTCCATGTACCTCTAACAAGACTAACCACAACCCATAAGTTTGATATTAACATCAATTTTGATCAAGATATAGTGAAACTTTAAGCTATCTTCATTCATTAAAGAAACATGATTGTTACTAGGTTCAAAATTACTAAATACAATACATATAAGATAGCTCTCTTAATTGAATTTTAATTGAGAAATTATATTCATTAACAAAAACATTTAAATTTTTTACACTAATAAGTTTAAGCTCTCAATTGTTCATCTTCAATCATTAAAATAACATGGTTGTTGCTATCTTCAAAATTACTATATTTATAATTCTGTTAATCTTTTTAATTAAAATTTTGTTTTCAAAATAAAATAAAAAAATAACGCAAATTGTGTTAGTTAAAAATTTATTTAATTTGCAAAGTTTTATATACCATTTCTACTTGGTAGACATAAAGATCAAATTTTAGTTTAATATAAAATATTATATTTAGAAGGTTTTTGCCCTGGAGAGTGTTGGGTATGCCTTTAATAGTGAGAAAAATAGTAGAGTTGTTGTGAAGACAACCCTTTCTCACTCTTTAGAGCATATATGGAGAATCAAATCACTAATAAAAAAGTTTGTCGATTTGTTTAGCTATAAAATATTTAGTCTCA
>APFE031241758.1:0-62488 GCA_000404065.3 Pinus taeda
TTGATCCTGTGAGGCTATCAAGGTAGTAGGAGAAAGTGTAGCCTTTTCACCTTATAGTGAGGAAACACGTGGCTCTTTGGTGGTAATAATGTTTTCTTGACTTGAATCCTTACTTTGGATTAGTTGGGAATTGAGCTTGGCCTTTTTTCAATACATGATTTTGAAGCCTTCACTGGAAATATCGGTCACTAAAGGTGACTCTTCTTCCTTGCTCCTCTTTTTTTTTTTTTTGCTATGTGATAGGAGTCTATATTGTTGAAGATGACACCAACTTCTCCTCTACCTCCCGTAGAGTGTTCTCAGTCCATTCTAGCTAGTTTTTATATTTTTCAATCTCTAGTCTGGATGTATGAAAATAAGTAGTAGATTTGTTCTCTATCCTTAACTTGGAGTTAAACCCTAATGGATCATATGACCAGGTGAAACTGAGACTGAATTGCATTTCTTTCAATGGTGTTTTTGCCTCTTCCCCTACTGCTTTACTGTTACAAATAAAGTTCCCTATTTGTATTTTGATTTAGACTTAGCATTTCTTCTTGGGAGCTGTTAGCTTCCTGCTGCAGCAGGTATTCATTTTTCATGATTGGCATTTTCACAGGCCAAATATGTCGTACTTTGCTTACTGCAATGCTCCATATTTGCTCAAACAGTCTCCAAATGAAAAAGGCTACTTCAAAGTTCATCTAATTTCCTTCAAATTTTGTAAAGTTATCCCGGTGTCGCTATTTTTAGTTAAAGGGAGGTCCAAACAGTTTAATCTTGGTCTCCCTAGGTTTAAATTTCCTGTTTTAGAATATAGAGATTGTAAATCTGTCCAAACAGTTTAATCTTGGCAGATTCTTAGATAGGTAGAGAAACAGACGAGCTCAACAGCTTAATCTGGGCTCCGGTAGAAATAAGGGTAGTAAGTAGATAGGAAAGCATCAAAAGAAAAAAGAATGACGGGTTTGCAAGTCTAAGTGCACCCCCAAACAAAAGAAGAAAAAATGCTAGGAAAGTAGGCTGGGTAGGTAGTTCTGAGGTTGTTGAATTGCTTACCAGTTCCAGGTTTTCAGGTATCATATCTTGTAGAACATAATCAGCAAGGATTTGTAAGCAAAAAATCTCAAAAGAGGTATAACTTACTCCCCTTCTCTGTTTTCCCAATCATTAACCAACTTCCCCAAAAGAGGTCAAGATCTGCTTGACACCTCTTAAGTTCCATCATCTTCATAACACTGGCTTGAGTAAAGATCTGCTTTACTCAAAGTTGTTCCATATTTTCCCCCAAAGTATGGTCCTACCCCCTTGTGACAGCCTAATCTCTCCCAAACTTAGCGCTTTCTTACCATCTCCATATTAACCACTAACATTATTATTTAGCTCCCTATTCTTCCCATCCCCTTATTAATATTAAGTAAAATTCCCCTACGTAATATCCCTCCCCCTGGTTGAAAAATAACCATAAGAACTCCCAGGAATTGCTCAGTTTATCTGAAACTAAGCAAGAACCCCTAACCTCCAAAACAACCTCCCAGATACGACGGACTCCTTCCAAAGTATAAAATTCCTCCGAGGTAATCGGACCCCTTCCGAAACCTCAAATGCCCTTCACACCCACTTACTTGCTTTTTCCTCCTCAAAGTCGTTTCGCATCGCAGCCTCGCACTCTCATCTTCATGCAAATCATCACCCATCTGTTCCCCGCCGATGCGATATTGCGATATCGGCAATCGGCGATCACAAGCGCCGAGTGTCCAATCCATTCACCTCTCCGCCTCTGCCGATGCGATATTGCGATATCGTCGATCGGCAGTCGCAAGCGCCAAGTCTCCAAACCAATTCCCCCCCGTTCCCAGCTGACGCGATATTGCGATATCGCATCGGAGTCTCTTCACCACAGTACATCCAGTATCTCACCACGTCGCTCTGTACCAGGGACCCACAGCTGACGTCATCTGCCGTACAGCCGACGCCATGCTTACGTTAGAAGCCAGAAAGCCGAAAAAGCTTTGCGCTAATCGCGCATCGAAAACTGCCTCCGTTTCTTGATTTGGAGCTCCGAAGTGTGCTAATCGCGCATTGCTACGGGAAATAGGCAATTTCGAGGAATTTTCAGGTAATCTTCTGATTTCTGAGCCCATTGCGCGCCGAAAAAGCCCGAAAATCGCCCGATCATGCCAAAGGATCTGGTTTAAAGACAGAAGCAGATCAATCATAGAGTTTAAAGTGTATCAGATCAAATCAGCAGGCATCAAGCGTGTCAAAGAGTATCAGTCGACGGCGGAAGCCATCAATGTAGCGGCAAAGTGTATCAGCGAATATTTTGAGCAACGGCCCGAAGCAAGAGAAAATTTGAAATAATATCTTCCAGCTAATTTCATAGAAGGAGGGCGAAAACTACTTGAAGCTCTCAAATCATAATTATTGCACTATCAATTCAACCAAAAGCCGAACATGCATGCCCGAAGCACAATCACTCCCAGCAGCACCGCATCTAGTCCCCAAGGGCCACCTCGTCACCTGTTCTGATCCAGCTGCCCCTAGCGCAGCCAAAACGATTTACTTGCATTTAATTCCAACAGCATTTAGATTTTTGAAGAGTTCTAAGCAGACCTGTCAAGGTCATTTGTAATGATGTCTTTCCGATATTATGTTTATAAATACCACCCTAAGCAATGTTGTGAGGGGTTTGTTGGTTGGTAGTAGTTGTTGGTTAGTTTTCTTTCCAGCATTTTCTCCGAGTAGAGACTCACACTATAACTGTCATAATTTCCATAATCAAAGATTGCTGAAAGCATGGATTGCGAAACAACTTGATGTTTTCTATTGGCCAAGGAATGATCACGGAATTCCTGTGCTTCTACATGATCCAATAAGTGTTCCTCTCCCATGTTTTATTTTATGTTTTTTATCACCTTTCCGCCTTTCTAAATTGTAGAAAAAAAGAATAGCTTAAGATTTGTTCCAATACACCTTAAGTTCAATTTCTGCGTTTTTCAATGTTTTCTTCAGAAACAGTTATGAGCTTGTATTCTTAAATGATCTGGTTTACGGTGTTTCTTTCACACATGAGTGCATGTCTTAGGAATTCTTAACTGCTCTGGGATCCCACTCATCCAATTCTCCTCTTTTTCAGCATGATGAAATGATTCTCCTTTGCCTTTCATCCCTGATTCTCACTTCGTAATTTCAGCAGACCGAGAATTGTATTCTGTTTGGCTATCCTGCTCTGTATCCCCTTATGACCAAGAAAACACTCGCATGCCTCAATCTGTGACTCCATGCCCAATGGTTCGAAACTTATCACACCTTACTGTGCCTCTTTGTTCATGAATCCTACCTTCTTTCCAATCACAATCAACACTCCCTTGAAGTCAGAAAGCTAGCCTAAATCATCAACTAAGGTTGAATCAAAAGGAGAGAGCCCTCCCCAATTGCAGGTGGGCTAGAACCTACAATCAGAAGATTGGTTTGTGGTTACCTCGTCCATATCCCTATCAGGAGCCTAGGGACAACTTGAGTGATAACAAGATGGAAATTCATTAAATCCCATCCCCTTTTGGCACAATTGTGATTGTTTACCAACAAGGTGAGGCACTTTGTTGAATGAAACCCTACTTTAATATCTATTGCAACTATTTATTCACTTTGATTACTTCAAGAACTAACTATTTGCACTACCCAATATCTATCAATGGAGAGTTAAAAAATAGTTGTATCTTGTACTCACTTATCTCTTGGTTGATATCCCATTAGTTTTTATAACACACCCCTATATGCTTGTAGTAACCTTCATATTTTTAGTTTTGTTCTTTAGTACATACCTTGAGGGACGCCATTAACTTTATTGATTCATCACCAATTAATTTTCTTTTAAGAATAATAAATCATATTTCTTGGTAGAACTAATAAATTTATTTTCTTAATTAGCACTTACCATTGAAATATTGGACATGACATTGTGTGTGTTGATGATGAATTATTTCTGATATTTGATGACATGTTACTAGCTGGTTCTCTGCATCAATATTCCATCCCACACATACATGTAAGGAATCCTAAACACAACTACACATATTTTAAGTATTATGGCATCTGATTATACTTCATTAATTTAATCAACCTTAAGAAAAAAATCTATTCTGCAACATTTTGTTACCTTGATTCCTTCATTCTTATTTAACTATCCCATTGGATATGCACTAGGATGATCATGAAACTACAATCCAATTTTATTGACCAAATCTACTTCTATCAGATTATCCTTTGAAATTGAGTTGAACAAGGAATTAATTGAGGTCTTCCTAACATGTACCTTTATATGGAAGAGATTGGTCACATCCATCTCTTCCTAGTGATGAATGAAACTTAGATTCAAATCCTTTTGCATTAATTTATAGATAATCTATCATTGACATCAAAGCTAATTTTGACCTACTTATGTTAATCTATGGTGAGAAACTCATTTTTCTTCCCATCCTTCTTATAGTTCTTTGGGTTCATCTCTAAATGAAATTTCTAGCAATTTCATTTCATTTCGACAACCTGTTGATATGGTTTTATTTTCAGGTTATGGATTCGAGTCATGTGGTCCCTCTTCTTAGATGTTGTCAATGGTAGGTCAAAATTCATATTTATCTTCATGCAACAAATTTTAGGTGTGTTTTCTTGGCAAATGAAGTGAAACTCAAGAATCTATGATATGATTTTTTTCACAGATTGACCTGAATAGAGTTTCGTGTTGCCAAAATTTAAAATTTGTACATGGTTTGAGATATTTCATTGTTATTTTCAAGGCTATATGCCCAGATTTTGTGCATAATTTCGTTTTACAAAATGTTCTCTTTTAAATAAAAACTAGTTGATAATTCCACTGGTAGAAGATGGAGCGTATAGGAGAATTATGGTACTAAACTCAACACTATTGAGGATGATCAAAAAGTTGATGTGCACAATGGAAGCTTATTCAACCACCATTATTTGAAAGATAATCCACATGAAATTGAGAAGGCAACCTATATGCTGATAATTTTCCATTGCTATAGAGCATATTTTTGTCTTCATTTTGTGGCATTTCAGTTAGGAAATCAGCAATAACATTATATATATCGTTCTCCTCTTCTTTATGGGGGATGATAAGGAATCCAGTAATTTTAGATATAGTCTTGAAGTAGGAGTGAATGACAATAAGCTAATATGGCAAGGAATTCCTAAGTGTATTTGGGTAATCCATTCTACATTTTATGATAGCTATGAAGGATTAATTATACAAAGGAGTATGGCATTGTTATTTTCCAGTGGAGACATACAAAAATTGAAATTTAAAGTTAGGGAATGAATATGGAGGGAAAAACAAGATTTGAAATTTCTCTTTTGTGACTACAAAATTTTAAAGAAAATTTGTGTAAAATCAATATTTCTTTTTATATCATTTGTTCTAGCCTTGAACTACAAGAGTAAAATTTAAAGGATCATATATTAAGACTATTTGTTGAAATATTGTAGAATAAGACTACTATTGAGAAGGATTTCATCTTAAGATTCCATTGAAGGTGACAATTGTGTTTTTGACATGAAAAGTCTATCTACACTTTGGACGCATGTTTGTTCAAATATCATTGTAACAACAATGTTATTTTGGGAGGTTCTACTATTGATAATTCTTTTTACTTCAATCTCAAGGAGTTTGACCATCAAATTCTAGTAGCATCATTTGTAATGGTCAAGGCTACAAAATAGGTTTTGTGTTATGCAACCGTATCACAAAATAGAAGAAAAGATAGATCAATGACTTGAAAATTAGCCTCTTCAAGGGGGAAACCTCCTTTACATCACATAAATGAACAACTTTTGGATGATACAAATGACAAGAACTCCTTGGTATATATAGGAGTCTAAAGGGTCATAATGTAATCATGGCCTACACAACAATAATAATGTAATGATTCAACAATAACAATAATGGGTTTCTATAGAAACAACAATAACAATATAGGGGCTACACTAGTATTATAGGGACCTAACATGCATGTTGGGACAGGGTCCCCTAGGGTCAGTTTTGGGGCAAAAAGCCCAAGTTTTGTTGTAAAGAATGTAAAGTCTCCATAAGTTGTGGTCACAGAGCGCGTAGATAGTAAAGTGTCATAAAGGGTTTTACCCTTATTTTATGTAAGTTGTGTCGCCCTTTATAGATCTACCCATGATCCGCGGATCATGGGATTGTATAAGTAGGAGAGTCTTCGAGAGTCTAAGGCATGATAACGATCGATGATGAAGATGAATGTAAAGGGTCAGTAGGCAGAAAAGCAAATAAGTCTTAGAGTAGAAGAGAGGCTTTGTAGCTGTGTGTGTAGAGTCCTAGAGTAGAGTCTATAACTCAGTGCGCAGACCCCTACAACTGAGTGCATAAGGAATTCTTGAAAATATAAGCCGAACTAAAGTATTAATAAAGAGATTATTCTAGAAATTCTTGTGTTTTTTCCATTTACTTCTATTACGAATCAGTGCGCTTTTATCTTGTAATAAATTATGGGTTATGAAATAATATTGTATTGATGCGTGACTTTACATAATTGATGTTGTTATATGAATTCACTTCATATTAATTGTTTATGCGAAGCATATCGTATTGTATGTTAAAGTTCTCAATGCTTAGGCCGATCTAGGTAAAACACAGGATTAGGAGGAATCATGGAGGCATGTAAGTAGTTCATTCACCTGTTTAGGGTCCGCGAAAGATAGTTATGAACATTAACAGAGGTATAGGAGTTTATTAAGGGTAGTTATATCGATAAGCCCTAAGGGCTTATCGATCTGTACAAAGGCAGGTTTAAAGCATAAAATGACATTACACTAATCTTTGGGTGTGGAAACATGGTTCCAGCATCCCCCCATACTGCTTCGAGCGAGGCTTCAGTCCGTGCTTCGCAGAATGATGCTAAAAGGGTTAGTAATGTAGGGATTTATTTGGCAAAACTAACTTTGAACCTGGGTTAGGACCCACTAAGCCAACAAATGGTTTTGTTGTCGGGAAAGAAGAAAAAGGAAGATGCAAGGAAGAAGTTTTAGTAGTTTCCTGAGAAGAGGAAGAAAGAAGTCGAGGAGAAGGCCCATGTAGAAGCAGAGCACACAGTGAAGGAACATACAGAGCAAGAAGAGGGTGGCTCCAAAAGAAGCCAAAAGTCTCCTTCACCCCAAAAAAAGGAGGAAGAACAGTCAAAGCAGGGAAGTAGTGATCAGTACAAGAGAACTCCCTTCTGAGTAAAGTAATACAGGAAATAGGAAAAGGAAGGATAATGGAAGAAAATAAATTCCATCAAGTTTTCACTAGATCCAACTACTTTGACGGATGGTGACCTGGATGAAATTGGAGACAAGGTGTGGGATACTACCATAGAACTACTACAGCAGTTTGAGTAGTAGAAAAAGTAGGCACTGAGCATCATCTAGATGGGTCTCCACAAGCTGCAGATCTAGACAATGAGAATCTAGGCAAGTGCAGGACAGAGCAGCGTGGCATCAACCAGTTTCACACTAGGGACCACTGAAGTAGTAGATATGATTGGGTAATTACATCTCCAGGCAGTCGTGCTGCCTGATGGAGCTTTGAACACATAGGTAGCCACTGACAAGGATATTTTCATCACTTTGAAGAATATTGGCGTTAACCTGGCCACACTCCCCAGCGAGTTTCTTCAGACATTGAAAATATGTGTGACAAAAAAAGTTAAGGCCCGGGAGAAGTGCGCACTAAGCGTGATCAGTGAGTACAAAGTCAACAATGAACATATGTTCATGGAGAAATCAGTGGCACTAGAAGCCAGAATAAAGTTCACGGGCAGAACAACCAGCTTACAGTCATGGTAGCTAAGGCATGCAAAATAGTCCCTGAATTGCATATCCCGAAGGAAGCACAGTTGGAGGTGAAGATCAGGAAGTTGGCTGTAGGTGTGCACGACCCAAAGATAGAAGTGGCCAAGATTCAATTTGAACTGAACATGAAAATCACAAAGTTAGAGTTGAAATCACAACCTTCAACTTCGCCAGAGGGCAGAGAACAACATGCAGTTGTTGTGAAGGATGGAGTTGCAACAGTGGATGTCGCAGTGGTGGATTGCATTGCGCTCTTCAAGCAATCCATGGAGGTAGTCACAGCTCTGTAGGAAGATCCTAACCTAAAGATATTAAACACATAGGCTCGTGAATTGTAGCGGCAGTATGATCAAGCGAGAGTGATGACTCGCACCATCAATGTAGCACAACAATTGGCCAAGCTGTAGGAAGCAAAACAACTGCTTGAACAAGTGGAAGTAGTGCAAAGGAACGAGGAAGTCCTCAATCCCAAAGTGGGGCCTTAGTTGGATGAGGCCTACTTTATCTCTACTAACATTCAGGAGAAGTTGGCAAGCCTATAGAGCACGCGGGATAAAATCAAGGAAGATAGTGCCGGACTAACAATAGAGTAGTTAGTGGAGCATATCAAACAGGGAGCCACATGGAGCATAGCTGAGGTAGTAGTAGCACAAGTAGGGTTGGTAGGTCAACACAGTAAGATCTCCATGCCAATAGACTGATTCGAGGGTGAGTCACGATCTTTTTGTGGGGGGACTATTGGGACAAGGTCCCCTAAGGTTAGTTTTGGGGCAAAAATCCCAAGTTTTGTTGTAAAGAATGTAATGTATCCTCAAGTTGTGGTCGTGGAGTGGGTATATAGTAAAGTGTCATAAAGGGTTTTACCCTTATTTTACGTACATTATGTCGACTTTTAAAGATCTACCCATGGTTTGTGGACCATGGGATTGTATAAGTAGGAGAGTCTTAGAGATTCTAAGGCATGATAACGATTGATGATGAAGATGAATGTAATGGGTCAGTAGGTAGAAAAGCGAAGAAGTCTTAGAGTAGAAGCGAGGCTCTACAACTATGTACATAGAGGCCTAGAGTAGAGTTTGTAGCTGAGTGTGCAAACCCTCTGCAGTTGAGTGTGCAGGGAAGTCTTGAGTATATAAGCAGAACTAAAGTATTAATAAAGGGATTATTCCATAAATTCATGTGTTTTGTCCATTTACTTCTGTTATGAATGAATGTGCTTTATGCTGTAATAAATGATGGGTTATGAAATAATATTGTACTAATGCGCGACTTTACATAATTGATGTTGTTATATGAACACACTTCATATTAACTATTTACACGAAGCATATCTTATTGCATGTTAAAGTTCTCAACGCTTAGGCCAATCTCGGTAAAACACGGTATTAGGAGTAATCATAGAGGCATGTAAGTAGTTGATTCACTTGTTTAGGGTTCACGAAAGAGAATCGTGAACATTCACAGACGTATAGGAGTTGATTAAGGGAAGTTATATAAATAATCCCTAAGGGCTTATTGATCTGCACGAAGGCATGTTTAGGGCATAAAACTACATTAAATTAATCTCTGGGTGCAGGAACTTGGTTCCACCATCCCCCCATACTTCTTCAGGTGAGACTTTAGTCTGTGCGCTGCAGACTAATGCTGAAAGGGCCAGTAGCGTAGGGATTTGTTTGGAAAAACTAACTCTGAACCTGGGTTAGGTCCTAGTAAGCCAACAATGCCCCTCTTCTTCAAAAACATTTTGTCCTCGATGCTTAAGTAGCTTTGGATACTTATGTATAAAATTATCATCCTCCCATGTGGAATCTTCAGCTAGTAGCTTGTTCCACTTAATGAGATAATCTAAAATTGATTGATTTTGTAGCTATTGGGTTCTTTATTTCTTGATTTCTTTAGGCTCAAATATGATTTTTCCTTCCTCATCAAGTTATGTAAATATTGTTTGAACTAGGACCTTGTCACCTATAACCTTCTTTAAGCATGAAAAATGTAAAACTATGTGTACTCAAGAAGATTCAAGAAGCTCCAATTTGTATGCCATAGTAGCAATATTTTGCAAAACCTTGTAAGGACTGTAGTACTTGGGTGATAATTTTTTATCCTTCTTAGCTTTCTTGAGGGACATTTATTTGTATGGTTATAGCCGTAAAATTATCTAATAACCTACATCAAGTAATATTTCACTACAGTGTTGATCTGTGTGTTGTTTCATTCAATTTTGTGCTAGAGCTAGGTTATCCTTTAAGAGTTGGAGAAATTGTTTTTGATGCTCAATGTGATGTTCCACTACTTGAACCTTATAAATTTCTCTTAAAGATGTTGTGATGGATGGTGTATGATATCCATAAAGTGTTATAAATATGGTCATTTTGTTGAGGTATGGAAGGATGTATTATACTACCATTCTTCCAAAGATAACCACTTGATCCATTGTGTTTATTTATCAGATATAAAGCAATGAATATATCCTTCCAAACATTTATTCATTATCTTAGTTTTCCCATTAGGCTGAGGATGATAAGATGCATTATGAGCTAATTGAGTACTAACACAAGAAAATAATTATGTCCAAAAATTTCTAGTGAAAATGGGATCTCTATCACTTACAAAAATCTTTGGGTTTCCATGTAGCTTTTGAATTATTTCCATAAATGTAGTAGCAATTGTACTCATTTTCAAAGGATAAGATAGTGAACAAGGTCATGCATAACTAGTAAGTCTATCAACTACCTCCATGATGAGACTCTTTCATTCATACTTGGGTAAACCTATGATAAAATCCATAGATACCTCCTCCCAATGTTGACTTGGAATGGCTAAAGGTTGTAATAACCCCATTATCTTAATTGTCTCAACTCTATTTTGTTCGAAATCTAAACATTCTACCACAAACTTCTGAATATCATATTTAAGGGCATCTAAAACAAAAATCTTTCTTGACCCTGTGGTAATTTTTTAAAATTCATGAGCGCCCTCCTAAAGGAGAGGTGTGCAATTCCAAAAGAATATTTTATCTGAGTTGGGAGTTATTACATAGATATAAGTGATATTTGTGCCATAATGAATCACTTTTATAAATAAATGGATCTAATGTACTGGGATCTTGATGAAAATTTTGAATGAGTACCGACACCTCTTCATCATTCTTCCATTCCTCCCTTGCTTCAGTTATGCAATGAAGCTGGATAATAGAAATGTCATAGAGAAATGCTTCCACATATTCATCCTCCTCCCTTCTTGAGAGTGCATCTACAACAGCATTTATGTTCCTTTTTTTGTAGATTATTTCAAAGTCGTAAACCAACATCTTTGTGACCCATTTTTTTCTTCTCTTTTGAAGATAATATTTGTTCTAAGAAGTATTTAAGACTATGATGATCTATTTTTACCTTGAAAAGTCTTCCCATTAGGTAAATGCACCATTTCTTTAGTAGATGTAGGATTTAAAACATTTCCTTCTCATAAATGGATTTCTATAAATAATTTTCTCTGATTGGATGAATTTATAAAGCAATGGGTCTTCCTCTTACATTAAAACAATGCCAATCCCATTTCTTGTGGCATCACATTCCTCAATAAAGGTTTTTGTTAAGTTTGTGGTAGCTAATACCAGAGCTTGACACATTACCTATTTAATATGTTCAAAGGCCTTAGTTTCTTCTAAAGTCCAATAAAATGTAACTTTCTTCAGTAATGTTGTTAAAGTTGTTTATATCTTCCCATAATCCTTGACAAACTTGCAATAATACCCTATTAATCCAATAAATCCTCATAGATGCTTTATGTTTGCAGGGATTTTCCATTCTTTGATGGATTTAATTTTGTTATGGTATGCCTTAACACCATCATGTGATATAATATGACCCAAATATTCCACTTCGTGTACCCCAAAGAAATATTTGGGGAGTTTTTCATACAATTATTTCTCCTCCAACATTTTGAGTACCCTATCAACATCTTCAACATGGTATTTCTAAGACTTGATATATATTAGTATATCATAAAAAAATACTATCACAAATTTTCTAATGAAGCGTTTTAAAATTGAATTCATCAAATCTTGAAATGTGGAAGGTGCATTAGTAAGGCCAAAAGGCATGACCAAAAATTCATAATGACCTTCATGAGTTGTAAATGTTGTTTTTGGAATGTCTTTTGTCTTCATTCTAATTTCATGATATGCTGAACAAGATCTAGCTTGGTGAAGTAAATGTTTCCATATAGTTTATCCAACAACTCATCAATGACAAGAACTGGAAACTTTTCTTTAATAGTGAGATTGTTATGCTCTCTATAATCCAGACACATGCCCCGTGATCCATCCTTCTTGTTCACCAATACTATTGTAGAAAAACAAAATGTTGGCTACGATGAATTATACCTACCTCTAGCATTTCTACAACCATAGGTTTAATTTCACTCTTCTAGGCATTGGGATATATGTAAGATCTAATGTTTCGAGGAAAAATCCCTACAATCAAGTGAATAAAAGATTCATGATCATGAATAGGCGGTAGACCTTTTCAGGTCTCGAATAACTTGCAATGATTGTCACAGACTCTTTAGAGATCTGAAGAAATAGATGACATAGATGTTTGAACATCTAGCAAGGATAATTGTGCAAATACCCCTTGTGTTTCCTTCTTCAAAATCTTTTTCATTCCACTAGAACTTATTATCTTCCCAGGTTTCCCTACAATACACCATAATTCAATTTCCTTTCCTTCTAAGAAATTTTTTAAGAGAAAATCTTGAAAATAAAAATATGTTGTCCCCAAATATTATAACCATTACACTCTTAATACACCATTTGCACCTCCCATTGGAATGGCAAGCATTAGGCTATTCAATACATATTCTCCCATGGTTAGATTGATATTATTTCACTTCCCTAAGCAATTTATGGTTACGCCATTTCCAACCATTACTTGACACATTAGTGTTGGATATAGAAAGCAATTCAAATCAATGACCATCTTACAATGAATAAAGTTATGGGTATAACCCTAATCAATTAGAACTATTACCTTTTTTTTCTTGATATATCCTTCTACCTTGAGATTTTTAGGAGTGGTAATTCCCGCCAATGCATTACAAGATATGGCTGGATTCATTTCGTCTTTATTTGGGGTTGATGTTGATCTAAAGATGATATGAGGTTGCCATGGATGTCAACCCAAGCAGCACTAGTGGCTACCCTGATCTTTCAAGGGAATTTTGACTTGACAACTTACTCTAATTTGATTCAATGATCTTCTAGATGGATTCTACTCATCAAGATGTTTCCGTTGATATATGGCATGCCAAGTAATTCTTCACGGTTTGAGAGATATTCATGTTTGAAGTTAGTAACCCTGGTTAGTGGGCTAAACCCCTATGGGGTTATGGCATGGCAGTCATAATTGGTTTTGGTCATTGAATAGTCAATAATTAATAATTTTTTGAGCTCCTAAAATCTGTCAAACATTCTCTATAGAAACCCCTTTCAACTCTATAAAAAGAAATCTCATATATCCTCCAAATCAAGTGATCATGGCATTTTCGCTATAACTTCATTTTTGCAAAGTCTTAGATTCTGAAATGAGAACCCATTTGATTCATAATCCTGATGAATATTGTGACTAAATTTCAGATCTTGGTTCGCTATATTTTCGGAGATATAATCTGTGGCATTTAGGGTTTTTGCAGGCTCCCGAATTTCATCTCAAAGAAGTGACCTTGGGAAAATCGTCATAACTCTCCCTCTGAGAAAACGATTGGAATTTTGTAAAAGGTGGTGGATAGTCCACATACCGTAGTTTTCTATGTATTAATTTTAGAGCTGAAGGAAGAAATAGTGAGATGTCACACATCATACAAGTTCGATCTACTGAACTAGTCCATAATTCGATTATTTTTGAGAGATTGGGCAAATTTGCCTTGAAGAGTCCAAATCGGGTCAGACCTATGGCATTGGAAAGAAGACTCGAAGGGATACTATAAGACTAAATATCACATGTTAGGGATTTGAAATCGTAGAGATACATTAGATTAAATATTGTTCTCCTAGAAGGCAAGAAAATGTAGATCAAGTGTTGTCAAGGGTTGCAAAGGACCAAACTATCTAGGGCAGCAAAGAGTAAGGTGCATCAAAATGATGCAGTAGAGGTAAGCTACAGATAAGTATATTTTATATATGCATGTTCATCTCTTAATTTCAATAGGTTCTTTTTATTCTAATTTGTTGTTTTTGTTTAGCAATGACATATGCTCTGTAGAATGAGGTAGGTTTTGTTATTATCATGTCATGGGTATTTCCTTGAAGACTTTTTACAGGTATTATATATTCATTAAAATAAGACTTAATGCATAATCTAATGTTCTGAGGAATGAGAAAGGGTAGCATGACAAGAACAACAATCAAGGTGCAGAACAGTAGCAAGAAGTTCACCACATGAAGTCTTCAAGTGGGCAGCACTGCATATAGACATTGTAAAAGTATCATTGTACAGAGTCATTATAAAAGCATCTTTGCAAAAGTTGTAAGAGTGTCTATCTGCCAAGAGTTGAAGAGGCAATGTTGGGAGGTCTATGATCATCATTAGGTGGTTGAGTCATAGTTGGGGTTATGGTCTAGTGTGTCGTCTTCTTCTACATCATTCTATGTCATTGTAAAGTGGACCATTTTCCTTGGTACAGGAGTCCATTCTTCTTTTACTATTCTATACGATGGTAGGGTGGTGCTAGGCTGGTGCATGAAGTCACCAACAGGTTCAAGCATGTGAAAACTTAAGGGTGGTAGGGTGGTGCTAAGGTAAGTTGTAGCTCATTGGGTGTTAGGGTATCTGTTCAGTTGACTATCAAAGAATCTCGGGCATTGGAGTGTCCATCCAGTGGGAATTGGAGAAGAATGTTTTTCTAGATTCTACCAAGTCACAGCTTTCTTTTTAATTTGAGTTGAATATTAAAGAATTATTAGAAAAGCATTTGGTGTTTTTTGACCCAGAGGGGGTTTTCCACCTAAAAATTTTGTGCCTCCTGTGTTCTTTTATTCACTATTGTTACTTCATAAAAGTTAATAATAATTAAAGAGTAGCTAATTCTCTAAAAATATTTAAAAGTACTAATTGCTAATGAATACTGATTCATCCCCCCCTCAGTATTTTCCAACAATTGGTATTAGAGCTTGGTTCCTTCAGTAACAGCTTAATGCTAGAAGTCAGTTTTCAGAGCATAGAGATGGGAAAGTCAAAGAAGCAGGATACAAGGATTTCAAAGGAAGGTACAGGTACAACAAAATCTCAAGAAAGTGAGTATTGTGTACCAACCCCTGATTTTGATGTAGGTAATTACTGGATATCGGAATCTAGGATGGAAGTATTGATGCAAGCACATGGAGTATGGGAACCAATTGTTTCTGGAGGCACATCTACCGACGAAGCTAAAAGGTACAATTCTAAGGCCATGAATGTAATTTTAAATTTTTTACCAAATTCTATTAAAACAAAAGTTGGTCAATATTCAATAGCTAAAGCTCTTTGGGAAAAGCTTCATAACCTCTATTCAACAAAGAAATCAGGTCAAGATGTTATTAGAAACTTGGATCCTTCTGAGTATGATGAAGGAGGTTTGACCATAGAATAATTTTCTAAGGAGGCAATCAAGCTTATAAAAGAGCTCAAGGTCGAGAATATTTGTTCCAATACTCTTGAAGAACAAGTTCAAGGTCTCAAAATTGAAGTTGAAGAACCCAAATGTATTGAAGAGTCACTTCAAAATAAGTTGGAAGAAATCAATAATACAGTGACATGAGACCTCAAGAGAGAAGTCCAACAAATGAAAAAAGAACTTGGCACAACATTTCCAGAGATTAGCAGGATCACACAACAAATGCAAGAAGCAGAAGTTGAAAGGAAGGAATCTGATCAAAGATACATATCTTTCGTTTACCAAAAGCAAAAGGAATTAGGAAAATCTTCAATAGAAATAAGCAGCCTCAGGATTTAAAATGAGAAGTAGAAGGAACAGATACAGGTTATCAATAGAGAAGTAGAGAAGACCACTCTTCTCAAGCTACAGGTTGAGGAGGCAGTAAAAAGAAGGAAGATCTTGAAAATATGGTTTCAAGAAGATGTTGCTCAAAAGCGAGAATAACTTTATGCAATTCGTGATGATATCAACAAAATCAAGGGATCACAAAAAGAATACATACAAGATAAGATAGATGAAAAAGCAAAAATGAAGGCAATTAAATATTGTAAAGCTCTAGTTGATGAAGGTACAATCTCCACAGCTTCACAGGATGATTGTAAGAAGGAATTTGATCAAAGTGAAAATCCAAAGAAGAATGTTGCAACTGCAAAGAACAAGACCAAAGCAATCAAGAACAAAGGACCACAAGAAACTACAACACAACCTCCAAAGAAGAATTAAAAATATTCCAGGTATGTTCATTTATTTAATGGTTATTACTTTTTATGTGCTAACTATAGACATATGGCTAGGGATTGTGAAGTTTTTTACTGGGACAATCATTATATGAAAAACCCTAAAAGAATATTTGCAGGATCACAAGATAGGTTCCATAATGGTTTTGTCAGAAGAGAATACATGCTAGATGGGCCAAATATTGAATGTTTCAAGTGCCATAACTATGGCCATAGCGCTGATGGTTGCAGATATCAGATGGAATCGCATATGCTCAACACCAAATGCTTCAAGTGTCATAACTATGGGCACATGGATCGAGATTGTAGGAACAAGAAGGTTTGGAAAAGGAAACAGGTACAGGAAGACAAAGCAGATAACAAGCTTTCAACGATTATGCTTTGAGAATTTATAAAAGAAAATGGTCATGAAGAATTAGCAGTTGCTTCAGATAATGAATCAACTCAAGATGGCCCATTAGGTGACTCACTATTTTGAACAATCTAGCTTGTTGACTCCTTAATGTTTGTACAAGAGGAGTCTATGCAGTAGTATATGGCAGAAGTTTATGATTGACAGGAAGGTAGTTTGAACAAGATGATAGTTTCATTAAAGGTTTAGGGGGAGAAAAATAGTTGAAGGATTACAGGTTACCAGGAACAAGACAAGATTAGTTTGCAAAGGATATGCACAATTGAAAGGAATTGATTTCGATGAAACATTTGCACCAGTTACCAAAATGGAAGCCATTCGGATGTTTCTTGCCTATGCTTGTTCAAGAAGAAGTTAAGTCGGCATTTCTAAATGGAGAGTTAGAAGAAGAAGTTTGCGTCGAACAACCTGAAGATTTTCTACAATTAGAAAAAGAAGACTACATTTGCAGGTTAAAGAAGGCTCTGTATGGTCTCAAGCAAGCTCCCAGAGCATGATATGCTCGTCTTGATGGATATCTACATCAACAAGGGTTCAAGAAAGGTACTACTGATAGAAATATTTACATACAAGTAGATAAAGATAATTTAACAAACATTTAGGTATATGTGGATGATATAATCTTTGGTAGCAATGATGATCGAATAAGTAAGAACTATGATACAAAGATGCAAAGCGAGTTCCAGATGTCTTTACTTGGTGAATTGACATACTTATTATGGCTTCAAATATCTCAGCAAGAGAAAGGAATATTTATATGTCAAGCCAAGTACATCAAGGAAATGATCAAGAAATTCAAAATGGAAGATTGCAAACCCGTCCTTACACTGATGGTAACATGTTGCAAATTGAGCATAGATGATGCATCTAAGGATGTGCATCAGAGGTTGTACAAATTTATGATTAGTAGTCTTCTACATGTAACAACCTCCTAGACAGATGTTATGCAAGCAGTTGGACAAGTAGAAATATTCCAAGCATCACCAAAAGAATCACATATTATTGTCTTCAAAAGAACTCTTCAATATCTAAAGGGCACAACAGAATATGGCTTGTGGTATCTCAAGGGAAACAATCTCATTATTCAATCCTTTACATATGCAAATTGGGCAGAAAGCGTTGATGATTGTGAGAGTACCAATGGAGCAACATTCTATCTAGGTGGTTGTCTCATATCATGGTTGAGAAAAAAGAAAACCTCAATATTATTATCCATAGCTAAAGTCGAATATACCGTGGTAGTAGCTTGTTGTACTCAAATTTTATGGATGAAGAAAATTTTTCAAGATCTTCAGGTCAAGTTTGATGAGCCTATTCCCATATTTTTGGATAAAACCAGCGCCATCAGTATCTCTAAGAATCCTGTGATGCATTCCAAAACGAAGCACATTCCGATTAAATGTCATTTCATTAGAGAGCAGCTTGTCAAAAACAATATCAAGATTGGATATGTTGGTACAAAAGAAAAAACCATTGATATCTTTACTAAACATTTGCCTCATGAATAATTTGAATATCTTGACCAAAATCTTAGGATTCTCCCAAGTTCTCATTAGATTTTCCCTATTCAGAAAATAAAGGAGGAGTGGAAGTGTGTACAGGTCCGCTTGATGGTTGTGTGTCAGGAGGAGTTACCCTTTTCCATTCATGTCAAAGGGGGAGAGAAGGTAGTAGGAAGAGGTTCCCTGATCGCAGGGGGAGTACTTGTGTTTCCATCAATGCCAAAGGGGGAGATTGTTGATCTCAAGATGATCTGAGGTTGTCATTGATGTAAACCCAACCAGCACCAGAGGCTACCTTGATATTGGAAGGCAATTTTGACTTAACAACTTACTCTTTTTTGAGTCAAGGATTTCTAGATGGATTCTACTCGTTGAGATGTTTCCGTTGATATATGGCACACCAAGTAATTCTTCATAGTTTGAGAGATATTCATGTTTGAAGTTCGTAACCCTAGTTAGTGGGAGAAAGACCTATCAGGTTGTGGCATGGCACTCATAATTGGTTTTGGTCACTGAATAGTCAATAATTAATAATTGTTTAAGCTCCTAAAATCCCTCCCACATTCTCTATAGAAGCCCCTCTCAACTCTATAAAAATAAATCTCATATATCCTCCAAATGAAGTGATCGTGGAATTTTCACTATAACTTCATTTCTATGAATTCTTAGATTCTGAGATGAAAACCCATTTGATTCAAAATCCTGATGAATTTCGTGACCAAATTTTAGATATTGGGTCGTTATATTTTCCGAGATATAATCTGTGGAAGTTAGGTTTTTTTGCAAACTCTCAAATTTCATCTCAAAGAAGTGACCTTGGGAAAATCATCATAACTCCTTCTCTGAGAAGAGGAGTGGAATTATATAAAAGGTGGCAGATAGTGCACATACTGTACCTTTCTATGTATCAATTTTAGAGCCAGAGGAGGAAACAGTGAGATGCTGCACATCGTACAAATTCGATCTACTAAACCAGACCATAATTAGGTTATTTTGAGAGATTAGGCATAACTTTGCCTTGAGGAGTCCAAATCGGGTCAAACCTGTGGCATTGCAAAGAAGACTCATAGGGATACTACAGGAATTAAGATCACATGTTGGGGATCTGAAATCGTAGAGATACATTAAATTGAATATCGTGATCCTAGAAGGCAAGCAAAACTAGATCAAGTGTTGTCAAGGGGTGCAAAGGACCAGACTTTCTAGGGCAGCAAAGAGCAAGGTGCATCAAAATGATGTAGTAGAGGTAAGCTACAGGTAAGTATCTTCTATATATGCGTACTCATCTCATAATGTCATTAGGTTCTTTTTATTCTAATTTGTTATTCTTTTTTAGCACTGACACATGGTCTGGAGGATGAGGTAAGTTTCGCTATTATCATGTCATGGGTATTTCCTTGAAGAATTTTTGCAGGCATTATTTAGGGTGAATGACAAGAGTAGCAATCAAAGTGTAGAACAACAGTAAGAAGTTCACCACATGAAGTCTTCAAGTGGGCAGCACTACATTCAGACATTGTAAAAGAATCATTATACAGAGTCATTGTAAAAGCATATTTGTAAAAGTTGCACAAGTGTCTATCTACCAAGAGTTGAAGATGCAATGTCGGGAGGTCTAGGATCATCATTAGGTGGTTGTGTCATAGTTGGGGTTATGGTCTAGTGTTTCGTATTCTTCTACATCATTCTAAATCATTGTAAAGTGGACCATGTTCCCTGGTACGGGAGTCCATTCTTCTTTTACTCTTCTATAGGGTGGTAGGGTGGTGCTAGGTTGGTGCATGAAGTCACCAACAGGTTCAAGCGTATGAAAACTTCAAGGTGGTAGGGTGGTTCTAGGGTGAGTTGTACCTCATTGGGTGTTGGGACATCTATTGAGTTGACTACTAAAGGATCTCGGGCGTTGGAGTGTCCATCCCGTGGGAGCTGGAGAAGAATGATTTTCTAGATTCTAGCAAGTTGGAGGTTTCTTTTCAATTGGAGTTGAAGATTAAGGAATTATTAGAAAAGAGTTCGGTGTTTTTTGACCTGGAGGGGGTTTTCCACCTAAAATTTTGGTGCTTCCTTTGTTCTTTTATTCACTGTTGTTACTGCATAAACGTTGATAATAATTGAATATTAACTAATGCTATGAAAGATTTAAAAGTGATAATACTAAAATACTAATTCACCCCCCCCCCCCCCCCCCCCCCTCTCTTTGTATTTTCCAATAGTTGATTCTTGGTATATATCCTCTTCCTTTGATGGTTCTTGTTCCTTTTCTTCCTCCTCTTCACAATCTATGTAAAATAATTTCTTCTTATCACACTTAGGAACCTTGGTGTATTTTTAATCACAACTATAACAGATCCCTTTTGCTTTTTGTTTTCCTCCAGTTGTTGTGGTGTCAATATTGAAGGTTGTGGGAGGCTAGAAGCAACAACATTTCCATCTTTATAATTGTGATTGGTAGACTTCCTTGTTTCCATAATTTTTCTTTCAAATTTTCTTGCCGCCTTGAATACATTCTCTAATGACTTAGGTTCCCAAAGGTGAACCTCATGTTGGATGTTATCCTTTAAAGTCCCTATGAAAACATATATTATATTCCCCTATGGAATATCATTTACCTTGATATTCAATCTTTGTAAGTCCTTAATGTCCTCCACCATTGAACCCTTTTGTTTGAGATTTATCAATTGGCTATGAAATTATTACTCTTTGTATCCTCATAATGTGCTACCAATTCTTCCATCAAAATTGTACAAGTGATAATTGATTTACGATACCAAAGTCATTGATACAACAAAAAATAATTTTATTATAAATATAAATATGCAATGTGTACCTTTTTTATGTGCAACACATCATGTCCATTAAAGAATTGCTCCATCTGCAATATCCATGTTTCGCGATCCTTTCCATCAAACTTGTACATATCGATATTTGGAATAGAGATGGTCTTCAACCCATATTTGGAGTCTCTAAAGTCATGATTCACATTTTGTTTGTTCTCTTCATGAGTTTCATGAAATACCTTATCACCACTAAGAAGTCTTTCTTCTAGTAAATTTTCCAAACCTTCCTTCAAACATTCCATGTATGCTTTTCAACCATTCATGCCGCCTTTTATTTCTACTTTTAAACCATCCATGTCTTGTTTCAAGCCATCCATGTCCCCTTTTAAGCCATCCATGTCCCTTTTTTTTCAATCTTTGGTTGCTCTTTGTGAGAGAGAAATTTGTTGCACTTGGTTGCATAATTTTGATATATCATGTTGAAATTCCTAATTTTCATGTGGCATAACAGAGATTTATGATGGCTTAATGGGTGTATAATTATTTTGTTTGGGAGGAATTGTGGAACCAAAATCTGATATATATGCTTCATTATGCCCATTAAATCACTTAAAATTGATTTTTCAAACAAGGGCTATGTAATTTAAAAAAATTACACACATTTTTCTTACTTTTAGGAGATCAATTTTGAAACCATTGTATCTATATAATTTTAGATCTCCAAGGTCTGAAATGTTTTCCTATGGTAGTCCTTTGAATCTTATTTCCAATGCCACAAGTGAGAATGATTTTGGATTCCTCAATATGAATTTATTCCCAATCTTCCACGGTGACCTGGCTATGGAGTGTTTCAGTACAGTGAGCTTGTACAAAATGTCACATCTCACTATTTCAATCTTCGACCCTACAAATGATACACAGAAAACTAATGTCTATTTAGTTTTAGTAAATGTTTACAAAATTAAAATCCGATACTCGTAGGGAAATTTATGATGATTTTCCCTAGCTCACGTGTTTGAGACTAAATTATGGAGCATGAAAAAATGTTAATTTCTTCAAACTATATTGATGAGAACCAGTATTGTAGCAAGAATGCTGCAACTCCTAGGCTACAAACTTTACTTTATCAACTAGGGGTTTGTACAAACTTGGAGGTGACAGTGTTGTATACACAAGTAAAAGTGATGGTTTTTCCCTTTGTCACTTGTTCAGCTAGTGAGAGACCACTGGTGGTTTTCAAGCCAGACTCCTATGGATTTAGAAGAAGCTTGGTTTCTTCATGAAATAAATGGAAATCTAATCTAAGAGAGAGATGATCTATTGCAATAATGAAAAAGGCCGAAATTCAATGTTAAATCACACCATTTCCTAATTAACTGCTAAGAAACTATGCTTCGCAATAATGCTAAATTAACATGAACCAAATGCTATTGTCTAAGTGCAGAAGTCAAAGTCATAAAAAATCACTATTGTGGAAGTAAAGGGACTGAAATAACTCATTTTTTATCTTTTTTTTCTTTTCATGCAAAATCAAAGATGCAAACTAATCTCTTGTGGTGATGTGACAGGTGGTTTAAGGATGTTTGAGGATGATTTGAAGGTTTAGAATATGGTTGGATGGTGTGGAATACCCTTGGGTGATCTCTGGCAGCTTCCTAGAGGTTTTCCCTCAATTTGGCCTCAAAACAAGCCACTAGAGGAAAACCTACAAGATGTACTAAAAACCTACAGGATTCCCTGTATTTATACAGGATGTAGTCGTGAGAAAAAAGATGGGTGTTGGAGGTGATGGAAAGCTTAGGGAAGGTGGTTGATGGGTGGAATGGAGTGAGAAGAGACCTAGGATCACTTAGAAGTCAACAACAAGGTTAGGATATAGTTGGATTCTCTCAATGTGCTTGGAAACATTTCTATGTAAAATGATGAAATTAGTGAAGGAAATGGTCAAAGAAAGCAATGATTATGGTGGATGAAGTGGAAAGTTATTGTTGGATATTATGTCTTTGTCTTCTCCTGAAGTGCCTACTCTACATCAAACTTGTGTAATTTCCAAGAAGTCATGTAAACAAGAAGCATTCTCATAAGCTAGAAAAGCAGAATTAATGAACTAACTGTCTACCTTATGCATGAGGAAAGTAGCTGAAAGGAATGGAATCATGGATGAGATATACTGAAAGAATGAAGATAAAAGAGATGGAAATGTAATCCTACTTTGCAAAACTGATCAAATACTAGCTGAAATACAATAAACTCTTAAAGCTTATGAAAGAAATAGAAATCTATGTTTTTGGGGCTGCATAAGGTTCCCTTCCTCAAATCATGATCCGAGAGGGAAGAAGTGAGGCCAAGACACTTGTTAATAGCCTTGTGGTTCTTCTTTTATCCCTGCCAACCTACTACTGAAGTAAGGCACAAATGGAATCAAACTAATAAAAAACCAATCAAATCTACACTACTTGTAATGAAAACACCTCTAAAGAAAAATCAACAATGAAGCTATGAAACTAAGCTAAACATACACATAAAAAATAGGAGCCTTCATTGTTAGGGTTCGGCCCTAAACCAAGAGCTTCATCCCTCTAAGTTAGCTTAGTGCTGGCTCAAAAGAAAACTCATTCTTATTACCAAAACAAAAAATTACATCAAAATCTTCCACAAGCCTGGAGCTCAAAAATAACTTGGAGTTTTACAAAAAAATTCAAATCCTAATGAGGCTCTAGGCCTTTCTACTCATACAACCAAATTCCCCAATGACTTCCTTAAAATTAGGGAGGCTCAGCTCCCATATTTGATATAAACTAGCTCTTTGTTTCTCACTTGCTCGACTGCCTTCTAATCCTCATGACTTCACTGCTTGCACTCCGAGCTGGTGCGATAAATGGAGGAATATTCAAATGGGGGAGAAGTAAGTGAGGAGGATTTAACTCCTACAATCCCTCCCCCTTGTCTCATTCGAGTTTCAACCTTATCTTTTTCAAAAATTCCTTGGTTTTCTCCTTCAAACCTGCATTCAATGCATATTAGTCCACTAGGCATGATATCCCACTCTAACTCATCTCATAAACAAAATATAATCAAAAACATGTAATAAGTTGTGAGAAAAGTTGGTTTGACAAAGCTAGGAGGTGAATTAAGGCCCATAAAATTACCCAATGATGAGGCTCCTCATATATCTCCAACAATATAGCGAAACAAGATCTGAATTTTTTACATGAAGTTCACTAAGATGTCAAATCCACATGGCCAACATTTTAGCTTTTGAATCCTCATAGGAAAAAATTATCGCAAAAAATCCAATATGGCATATTTCATGTAGTGAAACCCCTAGAATCGAAAGCTCTGACACCAAATGTTATGCAACCAGATCAAAAAATACAAGAATAGATAGATCAACAACTTCAAAATTAGCCTATTTGAAAGGGAAACCTCCTTTACATCACATAAATGAACAATTATTGGATGATATGAATAACAAGACCTCCTTTGTATATATAAGAGTCTAAAGTGTTACAATATAATCTAGGCCTACATAACAATAATAATGTAAGTTTTCAACAATAATAATAGTGGGATTCTATTAGGCACAATAATAACAATATGGGGGCTACATGGAGCACACAAATAACAATATGGGGGCTACACTAGTATTATAGGTGTTATAGCTCCAAACTCACTCTTGAGGTTTGTGATGCTGCACTTATGGCCTAGGGCAACCCCTCTTTCTAGACCTAGTCCAAAATTTAAAAAACAGTGTTTTATTCCATATACGCGACATTGCCCTGAGCTAAATGCATGTATATGCGGGTCTGTGTATACCCAACCCACGCATATGTCTTAAACACTTAAAAAAAAAATCTCCTTAATTTCAGGCGGAGATCATCAATTTTACCTATTGATTACCTATTAGTGCTCATGGCCCAACTGTTCCCAATGAATTCCCAACTAAAAAATGACTTTGGGAGAAGTATAAAAAGGCTTCAATGGGAAGGCCTAAGGGAGGAGAGAAGAGAGAGAAAGATTACTATGCTGAGATTTCCCTGACCAAGTCTAAAGATCCTAGTGCCTCCTGTACTTCCCCCATTTACAATAAACCCTTGTTTCCTTGTGTGATGATGTCTATCTACTACTTGATATATAATGGAGCAACTCATGGAAGGAGTTTGTTAAAGACTTGAGAATGGACGAACCCAGAGGACGGTTCCACTTGGAGCCTACGAAAGGACAAATCAGGTGAAGTTATTCATTTCTGTACTTTATTTGTCTATAATAAAAGAAACACTTGTCCTTGTTCCTGATATAAATATTCTTCATTTTTATGATATCTATGTTATGAATCATATATGAATGGTTGTTTAATTTCATAACTAACTACCTTTCGATATACTATGAAGATGATTTCTTTATGATGTTTAGTCCATATACTGTTGTACTTTCTTGAATTGATTATTTTGCAGGTTGAAGAAGCAAAGGAACTCTGAGAGGGTTTGGACCCTGGAAGGATCTTCTCAAACGTAGGACCTTAGGTATGCCCTTTATCGTAGAGTTTTCTTATATTAGCATTATGGTTGCATGGAATGCATGTTTCTGTGAATAGATAACCTCTGATCTGCTAGGGTATCAACCCAAGACCCTAGGGGAATTTATTCCTCCACAGAATTGGAAGCTCCACTGGGGACAACAGTATTCTTGTTCCTAGTTTGGGTTTATTCAAGCCAATCAGGGCTCAATTGTCTGTTTTCTTGCTGTTACTTTGTAGTTTGTTCCTGTAGGAACTTGAATTGTAAGTTTGATCTATTTCTTCAGACTGTTTTTGTTTTTTCTTGAAACCTTTTATATACGCTATTTTTTCAGTTTACAGAAGCGTATATATGCATATTTCCTTAAGTAAACCTGTGTATACGCATGTTTCCTTAAGCTCAGTCATGTATACATGCATCTGTGCATTTACACAGTCACGTATATCGTAAAATTTTCAAGATTTTTCAAATATTTTTGTTTCTGAAGGTCTATCTGCTAGTCTGATTCAGTCCTAAACAGTTACTTTTCAGTGTCAGTCTTTATTTTTGCATCAAGTACCTAATTTCAAATTCTCTCTAATTGCGGAAAGTGTTGGTCTTATTTGTTTTTCTTGCAAATGTCATCATTTTTTCTTAAGCACACAAGATTTCTTGCTAGGAATCTTGGTTGCTCTGTGTCTTCAGGGCAAAGAGGTTGATCTCAATCTTTGTGTTAAGTTTTGCTTTGGTGAATTTTTGGTTTGCATGTTTATGACCATCTGCTTTTCTTGCTTTCTGAAAGTTGTTGGTTCACACTTTCTTGAAAGTTGTCTTCTCAATCTTTTAGTCTATATTGCCAAGCTCTTGTTGTTGCTTGTTGATTGTTAAGAGCATTTTGAAAACGTTTTTGTTGAGTTCTCACTTGTTTTGTGTTGCAAACTCACAAAGTGTTTCATTGCCTATTCTTCGGTCATAAAGTTTCAGTCTTGTCTAGAGCACTTTTGAAAAGTCATTTTTGTTTTTCTTTTGAAGAAAACTTGGTTTGGCTTTCTTGAACTTTGTTTTGATTTAGTTTCCTTTTAGTGAGTGAAAGTGCATTTTTGTTTGTCTTGAAACTTGCTTGTAGTGTTTGGACGAAATGAGCATCAACAACTTATATTCTATCTAAACATTTTAAGTGGCAAATTAAAAATTGATAAACAAGTAACTTTCATTTCTTGATTTAAGAGTAGTTTTGAATTTTGCATCAGCATGTACTTATTGCATTAGGATAAATTTGTGCATATTTTTAGGCATCCATAGTTTTGTTAATTTTTGTGAGTGTGGAGCGTGAGTAAAACAAAAGAAAATAAAATTTGTTATTTTCTCTGAAGTTCCTCTGAACCTAGTAGAAATTTCTTTCATCGAAAAACAAAAACAAGTGCATTTGCATATATTTTGGTTCTTATTAATTTTGTTTGCGTCAAAACACCACTAGTTTCACTTCCGCTTATCCATTGACTTGAAGAACAACCCATTTAAAAACCAACGCTAATTAAAATATACTAGAACTTTTTATAATTGTCAAGTTAGACACACCAACAAGTTTTAGGATATTTTAGGGCCTTGGATTAGGCGTGTGGAGAGATAACTCTCCAAGGCCATTTAAACTATAACACATAGGATTCTGAATAGTGAGCAAAAATCCAATAGCATTAGGGAGACTAGGAAAGCTTCGGATATGGGAGTTAAGCACGAGGGTTTTTGAATATAGGGAAGAGAGACACCCCCTCTCCTACTTGTCGGATCTTACCTCAAGATTGTTCTACCTGGATTCTGACATGAGTTGGTAACCTTAGTTGCTACTCCTAGGGATCTACATAGGTGGCTGCAGAGGGGAATCCCATGGCACCTGAGGTCGACGTTGTATCACTCTCAACGGTACTACTAGAGGGCACCCTTGCGAAGCTTGGGGGCTTGCATCGGCGCAGGTTGTTGTTAGGAGGTCAGCGTAACTTCCTCTGTTACCTTCACTAACAGGACTGGGCCGTCATTATCCCAGACCATCTTTGGAAGGCCCCTTACTTCATTTTCTCGTATTTTGGTGTCCGGTACTCATCACCCAGAGCAGAAATACTTGAAAGTTGTTTGACTGGCTGATATCTTTTAGGGACTTTATAGTGTGTGCTCTGTGCTCCTAGTTGGCCTAGCTTTCAATTTTTTGAGTCTTTAGTTAGATCTTAATAAAAAATTCAAAGTGGCTGACCGATCACCTAGACGGTCTCGAAGGCTTCGTGGTCTTTCACCACCATGTTTAGAGCCTTGTCCTAGAAGGTGTAGAGGTAATAATATTGGTCGGTTTCATCCTGTGCCAGCTGATGCATCAGGGATTGATCCTCCTCTTGGGGGCATTAGTGTTCATAATACGCTTGGTACTTCCACAGAACAAGAGAGGAACACTCCAGTTCTTTCTCAAGTTCTCTTTCGGATGGAAGATAACGTAGAGGTAGAAGAACTCCCAGAGTCATCAGTGGATCCGAATTCTCCCCTACCCTCTAGTTATCCAGAATTATTACGATACATTGGGACTCTGACGCATAGGCTGTCAAGTCTAGGTCACGTTACGCACTTACCATCAATGACCACTACTGGAAGCATGGCTTCTACTACAAGTGCTACAACTATGCAAACTCTAACATCAGCACAAGGGGGAGGAATGATTTCCATCCCCTCTGCTTCCTTATTTGAGTCTTTTGCTAGCACTTCCTTAGTTGGGTCTACCTCCATTCCTTCTACGAGTGGAAATTCCCAAACCAATTCTTTTAGTTCTGGATTTTTCCCATTTGGCACACATTCACAAGGTACTCTGTCAGTTTTGTTTAGTGCCTCCATATCCATAATCGGTGGATCAACTTCATTCCAGGGTTTTCCTTTCGGAAGTGGTCACATACCACATTCCAACCCGACAGTAGGATCTATGCCTTTTTCTTCTACAGGACAAAGCAGTAATCTTTTCCAAGGCTGGACTAACCCTGCGGTTAGTGGCATGGGAACTGGGAATCCGGTTTTTGACCAACAAGGGAATGGGTCGTACTCCATGGTTAGTTTTTTTCAAAGTATTCCTCCCTTAGATTCTACTTAGAATCCTTATCAGGGGTTATCGACTCCTTATAATACTTTAGGAGGAAGCTTCGCCGGTTATGGAGGTTTTGCAGCTGGAGTTGGTCAAACTCCAAGTTTTGCTAGATCATAAGGTTCACCTTTTGGTTCAGCTGGTTCTGCTGGATACTTTGGGCAACCTAGTGCATTTCAAAATCTAGGCCAATCTTTTCAGAACTTTGGGAGCTCTGCCCAGTATGGGTGGAATCCCCAAGGTCCTCCTAGGCTTCCATTTCTGGCAACTTTGAACTTATTAAGGAATTTAGACTTCTGTGATCCATAATCTTGTTTAGAGAATAATTTCGGAAAAATCACATAAAAAATCATTTGTCAACACGTTTCAAATCATTTGTCGACGCGCCGACAAATGATTTTTTATGTGATTTTGCCGAAATTATTCTCTAAACTTTGAACTTGCCAGATCTCATGAAATTAACAAATGATCCAATCAAATACAATCCGGCCTAGCCTCCGGTCCCAACCAAACTCCCTTTGGACATTCAAAAATTCGAAGGAAAGGGCGGTGAAGACCCAGGAGAGCATGTAACCACATTCCATTTGTCGTGCTCATTAAACTCCCTTATTGATGACTCGATTAGGTTCAAACTTTTTCAACACACCTTCACTAGTAATGCGGCCAAATGGTATATAGATTTTCCAGGGGGAAGCTTTACATATTTTGCTGACTTAGTTACTATTTTCTTAAATCATTTCTAGTTGCATATCCGTTATGATGCCGGAACTGAACTTCTGGCCACTTTTTGTTAGGACACGGTAACTCACATTTCTGACCATATTCAGGAATGGAGACGAAGAAAGAGGCTCATTAAAGCTGAAATCCCTCCGAAATACCATCTCGAATGGTTTTTGAAATCTTTGCAACCTGAAGTCTCTAAGGATGTCTCCATGTCCAGAGTCTATTCCGAGGAGCAAGCTATTTTTAGGGCCCAACAATTAGAATTGATTTACTCTCAGTCTAGGATCCTACAAAAAATCTTGCCAGATGCTCCTAGGTCTAAGGTTGATATAGCCAAGTCGAAGCTAGGTCCCCATGCAGATGGTATCGTTGGATTGGTAGACATAAATGCGATGAACTTGTTGAGCCAATTGCAGCAGTTGTCTTCGCAAACTGCTCCTAACAACCAGGTCACATCGTCTAACCCTTCATCTTCCCAACCCTCTTCGATTAACGTCGTCCAATATGATGACCCAAAAGGAAATAAAAATTCCAATGGGAAAAAGAAAGGACAAGGTAAGAAAAATAATCAGGATGGGAAGGCTGAGGCAAATATATTCGGCAATAATGTTGGTGGTGGTAGAAATGAGTCTCGAAAGAAAGTCAAGTTTCCATGCAAGCTATGTAGTGGAGACCATTTAACACATCTCTTCCCAAAGATTCAAGATGCTCAACGCTTGTTAGGGCAGCAAGGGACTTCTAGCTCTCAGGCTCTCTTAACCAACCCCTTTCCCCAAGGGCAGCAAATGCTTGCTGGTGCGAGTTCAAATCCCGGTACCTCCGCACAGGGTAACCAGGAAGGGGATAAATCGTCAAATGTTTTCATGATGGGTTCCCACGCTAATGTGGCCACATGGTCATGTGATTATGGTGAAGGTGAAACTTCCAAGGATAAAGCAATTCCCAATGCTACCAACCCACTTCATATTGAGCGACCCTCTATCGAGACTACACCACAGATATCGAAAGGTTCCGCTAAATGTGTGACTATTAACCCTAATATTAGGGCAGCCCACAATTACTCAATTGTTGAGGATCTGGCGCAGAGTCCATGTGCTATGTCTGCTTTAGAGGTTCTCCAGTTGTGTCCAGCTCAACGAAGTGCTTTATTGTCGGTAATTGGGGCAGTTGATCCAACTAATTATTTAGTTCTCACTTTTGACATGTTAAATGCCAAAAAGCAACTCCCTCATCATATGGATTTTCAAATAAATTCTACATACCAGAAGATTAAAAATTTTCATATTGTTATTGATGAAGGAGCTTCCACGTGTGTCATTTCAATGTCTTGCTGGAAGGCCATTGGATCACCTTCAGCTGTTCCTTCACCTACCCTACTGACTGGATTTGATGGGAATTCTCATAGGCCATATGGGATTATCCCAGCCTTTCCCATATGTGTTGGGGGGAAGGTTGTCAATATTGAAGTAGAAGTCATTGACGCTAACTTAGACTATAATCTCCTCTTAGGAAGGAACTGGGTATATGAAATGGACGCCATTCTTTCGACTCTATTTCGTGTCATCTACTTTCCTCATGAAGGGAAAATCGTTAAGGTTGATCAAATGGACTATTATCCAGTGGATCCTCAGGCAACTTCTGACTCTACTATTCCTTTACTAGATAACCCTCACCCGCCTACTGAGAATCTAGGAGTTGGGATGTATTCTTCATTGATGGGTACCTTTGATTTTCTCTCTCCTATTGCCCGAATCAATGTCATTTCATCATCTAAGGAGTCTCCTCGAGAAGAGTTCTTTCAGACTCATTATTTTTCGAACCCTTGGACCTTGCCTTCACCTACAACCACATTAGCTTAAGGACAAGTCAATGGAATGGCATTTCCTATGTCTGTAGTTGAGCTTAGATATCAATCTATCATTAACTCTGCAAACGACCACTCTACTCCTTTTTCTGAAGAGGAGTTAGATGGTGATGTGGCCCCAACCTTGACCCTTGATTCTACCTCGGCCTTGGACTGCTTAGATACGGTTTTACCTTCTGAAGAAGCGATCCTCGAAGTAATGATGGGTGTAGATCGACCTTGGGAAGACTTACACCATCATTCATATTTTCTTCCTCCATTGTAGGAAGTAGAATCTAGGTTCTCTGAGCTCTTTACTAGTGACGTTTGTATGATATCAAATCCTTTGGCTCCAACACACTTTCATGCCGAAGGTAATATGTTGGTGATTTCAAAACCGATATCTATAAACATCTATAGGGACCCTAACATAATTGAGAATCTCTTTATCGGAATCGAATGTTCCCCTGAAGAAATTCAAATTTACACTGACCTTTTCAAAGAATTTCGTGATGTATTTGCTTGGTCTTGTGAAGAAATGCCTGTTATTGATCCTTCTATAGTTCAACATGAGATCAAGATGTATGAAAACACCAAACCGGTTTGTCAAAGGCATTGACCGGTTAATCCTAGGAAAGCAACAACCATTAAAGCTGAAGTAGAGAAGCTACTCAAGGCGGGTTTTATAAACCCTGTTCCTCTTACCGATTGGGTTTCTAATCCAGTTCCTCTAGATAAAAAGAAAGGAACAATCCAAGTATGCTTCCACTTTACGGACCTAAACAAGGCTTGTCCGAAAGATAATTACCCCACGCCATTCATTGATTAGATTATTGACGAGTGTGCAAGTAATGAGATTTTTTCCTTTATGGACAATTTTTCCAGTTATAATCAAATTTCTATCCATCCTAAAGCTCAACATAAGATAGCTTTTATATGTCCCTAGGGTACCTTTGCATACAGAAATATGCCTTTTGGTCTTAAAAATGTTGGAGCTACTTTCCAGTGGACCATGTCATATTCTTTCCATGACATTAAACATATCATCAAAGCATACTTGGACGATCTCGCTGCTCGTTCTCGAAAGAGAACTGATCACCCTAGTCATCTTCGATTGGTTTTTGAGCGATGTCATTTTTATAAAATTTGGTTGAACCCCTACAAATGCATTTTTACAGTTACGTCTAGTCGGTTATTAGGGTTCATTGTGTCAAATGAAGGGATTAGGGTTGATCCCTTCAAGGTAGAGGCAATAATTCAGTTGCCTCCCCCGTCCTCAATTCGACAACTTCAAAGTCTTCAAGGGAAGGCTAATTTATTAAGACGGTTTATAGCGAATTATCCTGAAATCACTAAAGGGTTTATGTGTTAGCCATGCAAGGGAGTTCCATTCATTTGGGACAACTTTGCCCAGCAGTCATTCGATGCTTTGAAAAAGGCATTAGTCTCTGCCCCACTTTTGATTCCACCAGATTATGGTAGGGACTTCCTTTTATATATCGTTGTAGCAGAATCAACCATTGGTATGGTTCTCGTTCAGGAAGACGATGCTCTCACAGAGCATGTGATTTATTATTTGAGCTAAGGCTTGATAGGTCCTGAACTTTGCTATTCTCAAGTTGAGAAGTTGGCCTTGGCAATTGTCCATGTTGTCCAGCGGCTCCGTCATTATATTTTGCTATGAAAAACTTTTGTCCTAGTAGCGGTCAATCCATTTCAATTTGTCCTCAATAGGTAAGTGATTGGGGGCAAATATAATCGATGGATAGTCATTCTACAATAATTTGATCTCGAGTTCTTGTCCGCCATGTCTAAGAAATCTATGGTTTTTGACGAGCTAATTTCTGAGCTGCCTTGTGGAGAGGATATTATTTATGAGGAAAGTTATCCTAATGAACATTTATTCCTCATCTCTTCACTCAACCCTTGGTATGGAGATATCATTGTCTATCTCCAGACTTTGAAGTTTCCCTCTACTTTCTCTAAGGATGAACATCAAAAATTACGTCACATGGCTAAAAATTATGTTATCATTAGTAATACATTATACCATTGAGGGGTTGATTCAATCCTTCAGCATTGTTTAACCTTAGAGGAAGCAAAGTTAGTGCTCAATGACTGCCACAGTGGAGCTTGTGGTAGTCATCTATCAAGGCTTTCTACAGCTCAGCATATCTTGTGTGCCGACTGTTTTTGGCCTTCGCTCTTCAAGGATTGTGTTGAAGTGGTCAAACGCTGTCACCCATGTCAAATCTATACTCAGAGGATGCACGCACATCCAACTCCTCTTTTTCCCGTTGTCATTGTCGGTCCTTTTACTAAGTGGGGTATTGATTTTACAACTTGTAATCCACCTCGAGTAGCGAATCACAAGTACATTATCGTGGCCATAGGCTACTTCAGAAAGTGGGCGGAGGCCATGCCCACTTATAAGAATGATAGTGAAATAGTGGAATTGTTCCTTCTTAATCAGATTATCTCAAGATTCAGTATCCCGAGAGAGATTGTCATTGACCATGGTAGTCATTTCCAGAATCAACTAATGTCTGAATTGGCTCTCAAATTGGGTTTCTGGCAGGAACATTCATCTCCTTATCATCCTCAGGCCAATGGATAGGTTGAGGCAGTAAACAAAACTCTTAAGACAATCTTGCAAAGGACAATCGACAAAAATCGATCCAATTGGCACCTTATGTTGTATCCGGCTCTTTGGGCATATCGAACCTCTGTAAAGACTGCTATAGGTTTTACGCCTTTTTAGTTAGTTTATGGGATGGAATCTACCTTTCCTATTGAATGTGAAATCCCATCTCTTAAATTAGTTGTTGAGCTCCTTCCAGAGACTTCTAGTCTCGAAGAGCACCTCCTTCACTTGGAACATCTCGATGAGCGACGTTGAGATGCTGCCACGATGAATGAAGCTCATAAGAAAAGGGTTATAACTCAGTATGATAAACTTGTCCATCCTCAAGTCTTTACTGAAGATGACCTTGTCTTTGTCTATGACCAAGATAGGGATGCCTTGGGGGTAGGAAATTTCAAGCCTATGTGGTACGCTCCCTTCATAATTAAACAATTTTTAGAAAAAGGTTCGTATGAGTTAATCGATTTTGGAGGAAACAAGTTGGTGGAGCCCCGAAACGGGCTCTACCTCAAGAAGTACTTTGATTAAGTAGAAACTAGGCAATGGCTTCTTTGTACATTGTGTATATTTGTACATATATCATCAAGAGTTTTTTATATCAACACTTTTTGGTCTACTGTGGTAGGTGTTGATGGATGACTTGGTCTATTTTGGATTCACTGATGGTGCTAGTCAGCACACTCAGAACCTCGCTTCCGCAGCTTGGGTACTTTACTATCCAACTAGTCAGTTGATGGTATCAAGGGGAGTATGCATTGGCCCCACTTCAAATAGTATGGCTGGGTAGCCGTCATTAATTTACTATCCGAGGAAATTTCCCATGAAATTGACTCGTTGGTAGTTTATCTTGATTCACAATTGATAGTGTCACAATTGACTAACATTTATCATGTAAGGGATCCATGTTTATGTCGCCAGTATTTAAGGGTGAGCTTGTTACAAAGATCATTTACTTACATTAATTATTTTCACATTCCAAGATCTCAAAATTGGTTAGTAGACTCTATCACTAATCAAGCATTACACTGGCACATCAATCATTCATCACAATAAAATCAAGCATCAAGAAAGTCTAACTGTATATATATATATATCATAAAAGCATCTCGAGTGTACATAGGTCTGTCCAAAAAATATAAAAAATTGGGACTCAAATGCCCATAATCACATCCAATATATCTAATTCCCCAGCTCAGGGTGAGTGGCTAAGAAGGCAACTACTGCATTGGCCACACGCCTAAAAGTGTGAACCCAATCTCGTGGCATGCCAACCACATGATGTTGCATATATTTAGGTAGATCCTCTATGGCTGCCATCGGTAATCCATGAGTTAGTCTCACCAAGTGCCATTGAACCGTGTGAAGTAGCCGCTTTGTGTCTGCAGCTGCCTCTTCGGCCCCTCGGTTGCAACGCCTGTTCCGTGGGAAATCATCTGGTCGTACTGGCCAAATATTTGGAACATGATCATCATATTAGTCATTTGAATCCTATCAAAAATATTTTTTCAAAATTCATTATGATATTTGAAAAATCACAAAAAATCATAAAATCAAAAGACACTTACCAATGTCGCCCCATGCTATGGTCGGTGGCAATGGTAGATCAGGATCTCCTCGGAAATCCAACACAGCATAAGGGTATTCATCAACAATGATGATCTACTGATCCCACCAAGAAAAGAAGTCAGCATCAAATGTAGTCCATGGGACCTCCCCACCTCCTAGACTTTTCATCAGGTCAGCTCGCCTGCCCATTCATGGATCTCATGGGCTGTTGATTGAAACTGGTACTCTAGGACGAAGTGCAGGGACCCTCTCAAAAAAGAAAGAACACAAAATAGTCCCATATCCAAAGTTTTTGGTATGCCCTCTCTTGATGGAAGTGAGTTGGCTTTTCATGCTATCCAGAAGAGGAGTGCACCAATCAAATACGGTGGTGAGACAGTCAACTGCCACGCTCATGGTTAGTCGTGATGCCTGGTGCAGAGAAGCAGATCTGTTCCCTCTAGCTATAATGAACAGGATTATCCTCAGCGATAGACTCTCCACATGTGTAATGGAAATTTGGCTTCCAACCTTTTTTGGATGTCTCGGTCAATAAATATGTACACAGTCCTCGATTGAGAGACTGCTTCGTGTCTTGCCTCTGGCATGTACTACCTCTCCCCTTTGGGAAAGGCCTATGATGAAATAAATATCTTCCACTTCTATATTGAGTGGCATCCGGTCAATCATAAATGCATCATCCTTGATACTCTAGTAATCAATGAGCATCTCAAGCAGACATGTGTTTTCTTTCATATTCAGCAGTTTGAAGAATTTAACAAACCACATCCCCGTAAGGCATCCAAATCATTAGGATCATTCATGACCTCATCATCCACTGTGGTATGCTCTCTTTCTCACCAAGTGACTGGCATCCTAAAGAAAAAATGAATTTGGACTGTTTGTCATTTTTGTTTGAAATGTTCGCGGCATATACGCAGGTCCATTTACACATAGTCGCGTGTAGTGCCCACGTGTATGCGGGTTTCATATTTCCAACCCGTGTATATGCCAAGGTGAAATTTTTGGCAAAAAAATCAATGGTAAAACATAAATTAAAAATTCTAAAACTAGTCACAATTGATTACAAGACAAGTATAAGAGTTACCTGGGGATTATGTAAGAATCTGAATGGTTGAATTTGGCATATGGAAAAGTTTTCTCCTTTTGCTCCACTTCTCTTCTCTCAAACTCAAATGGTGAAAATGCTGAGTCCAAAATCTCTTTTATAGGTTGTGAAAATGCAAATTTTTTTCAAAACTTGATTTTGTTTGGTCTCATGTAACTTTTAACTTGGGAGCTTGGAAGTCGAGAATGGTTTGACTTTCAGGACATTTTGGATGTTTTTCAGACAGTTTCGAGACGGTTCCATGACTGCTGACCCATCATGGCAAGTATCATTTTCTCACTGGAATATAGGTTAGGGAAGCCATTTTTCCATTGCATTATGCATACTAGCCTCCATTTGTCGATACAGTTGGCATAGGGTCGATCCCATCATGTTATGGTTTGTAAACCACCTTCACTCACCAATTTTTTAAATCATGACACGTGGTAGAGCCATCCTTTTCATGGGCATCATAGTTAGCACCTCAGTAACATTTGTTGCCCATGCTACTCCGACCTGAGTAGGCTCAGGAGTCCTCTGTAGCCCCGCCATGACTTATGTGATGAAGACTCATTCCTCTTTGCTTCTTCGCTTCATTTTGGCCTCATACCCTAGAGGCTCCTTTGTGTTGAGTTATACTACTGCATTGGATTTTGACCATTTGCACCTTTTGGCCTTGAGCCAGCTTCACTTGGACTCGTGTTTAAGCCGACTTTTGATCATGACGACTGCAAAATAAAACTTGCATACCTTTGACTTCTGCAACTTGACACACCTTGACCTGTGGAAGGAACACACCTTTGAGTGTCTTTGACCAGTTTTCGCCTCCCTACATTGAGCATAGGATTGTTCCAATCCCAGGAACTAGATCATCTTTTTCATCGACACTCTTTCTTTCCACTATACTATAGAATTATTTTATTCTTTTTCCAGCTTAAAATAAAAAGACAAAAAAATTATATATTCCAAAAAAGAGCGGGAACAGGACAATATTTCCATTTATTGTTGGCATCTAGAGTCAGTCGTGTCACCCTTGAACAAAGCACTCAAAAACAAAGTCTCCTTTGCTTGGGCTGGATTTAGTTTGACTTAGGTATTCCTTAACCTTGTTATTGAGTCAGTTCTCCCCCGATTGGTTATCTCTTCCAATCATATGGAGGGTTCGTTCGTGCCTTCTACATGACGAACTTATACAGAGTCATCATATGCTGCCACATAGTCACATTGAGTCATGCTTTTGTTCAAGGGAAGTTAGCCTGAGTCAGCCTCTCTGCGGTGTCTCTTGACTCATTTTTCAGTCAGCCATCCCCGGTTGTCAGTATCATGTCTATCATCACATCAACTATATTGTTCCTTTACTCGTGCTGGTTTGAGAAGTTATCCATTGACTTCTTGCTGGCAGGTCTTGTCCTTATCGATGACGACATCTTGCTCTGAGGACAGGCCTAGAGCTGCACCCTAGCCCTATTTTCATTATTGATAGGTCACCTTGTGCTCAGCATCAATCAGTATCATGGGTCTTTAACTGAGTGGTTTCCCTTGTGTTTGACATCAACTTACATTATTACACATCAAGATTCGTGTAGTGCCTTGGTTTCCATTTGACCGTATTGGTGGATACCTCGCCTCTGTGTCAGCTTTCATTATTGGTTGGTTCAGAGGGTTTCTATCGTGCATTAGCCACATGTTGTGTACACCGGAAATGTACTTCGATCGGGTTACTACATCTTTTTCATCTGATTCCTTCCACATTATTGGCCTACTAGTTACACTTGCACTAGATTGATGAAGGATGCATTAATGCCTTCCTTCTAGCATATCTTTCCCTATCGAATTCGACTCATTTCTCTGGGGCAAAGATCTAGAGTACATTTGGCAGTACCTTGGGGTTTGTAGTCATTAGTGGCAGATCCTTTGCTATCGACAGTGGGAAACCATCATTGTCTCTTGATTGATATATTCTTATAGGTGTTCGACTTTAGCTCATCTATTCACACTTGTTAGGTTGTACTGGGTACCTTGATGCTCATTATCATTATTGGTGAGTAGTCCCACGTTTGTTAATGGTATACATCAATGACCAGTAATCAAACAATTTCTCACATGGTTGACTTCAGATCATTTATTCCCATGTTGTAGAAATGTACCACGGTGGTCGATGAAGACCTCAGGTTGTATCAGCATTCTTTAGTTCACTTGATAGTTGCTCCTATTGCTACTAGTTGATACCACTCCACCTTATATGTTGCAGTCATTCACGGAAACATTCTATATGCTGGCACCTGAGTTTGCAGTGTAGTACCATCTTATTCCATCATGTTCATTTGGTACTTTTTGGGATCAGTCTTTGATATCAATGATCCGCTTCATCCTTCAGCATCATTGACATTCTTATTTGTGACATTTAGACATGTACTTGTTCGATCGTGATCAGATGATCCATTATGTATTTTCCAGTCTTTTATACTTATATACTTAGTGGATCTACTTGTACTTGATATGTAGACATGCTGTACTTTCTCTGAGCATGGGTATGCCCGCCTCAGACAGTGTTTCTTTCTGATCTCCTTTTGTGGCTTGGCAGGCTGAACTCTGGTGAAGTCCTTCTCAGTTTTCGACAGATTTCCTTTCCATGGACTTGCTTAATACATTTCGGCCATCATGTACCCCTTCTGACCTCATATATTAGGGAGCATATGTTACAGCTCCAAATCTCACTCTTGAGGTTTATGATGCTGCACTTATGGCCTAGGGCAACCCCTCCTTCCAAACCTGGTCCAAAATTTAAAAAACTGTGTTTTATTCCCTATACGCGACATTTCCCTGAGCTAAATGAGTGTATATGTGGGTTTGTATACCCAAACCACGTATATGTCTTAACACACTTAAAAAAAATAAATATCCTTAATTTCGGGTAGAGATCACGCATTTTACCTGTTGATTACCTATTAGTTCCCGTGGCCCAATTGTTCCCAATGAATTCCCAACTAAAAAACTACTTTGGGAGAAGTATAAAAAGGCTTCAACGGGAAGGCCTAAGGGAGGAGTGAAGAGAGAGAAAGATTACTATGCTGAGATTTCCCTGACCAGGTCTGAAGATCCTAATGCCTCCTGCACTTTCCCCATTTACAGGAAACCCTTATTTCCTTGTGTGATGATGTCTATCTACTACTTGAGATATCATGGAGTAAGTCATGGAAGGAGTTTGTTAAAGGCTTGAGACTAGACGAACCTGGAGGACGGTTCCACTTGGAGCTTGTGAAAGGACAAATCAGGTGAAATTATTCCTTTCTATACTTTATTTGTCTATAATAAAGAAACACTTTTCCTTGTTCCTGATATAAATCTTCTTCATGTTTATGATATCTATGTTATGAATCATATATGAATGGTTTTTTAATTGCATAACTAACTACCTTTCAATATACTATGAAGATGATTTCTTTATGATGTTTAGTCCATATATTGTTGTACTTTCTTGAATGGATTGTTTTGTAGGTTGAAGGAGCAAGAGGAACTCCGAGAGGGTTTGGACCCTGGAAGGATCTTCTCAAACGTAGGACCTTAGGTATGCCCCTTATCATAGAGTTTTCTTATATTAGCATTATGGTTGCATGGAATGTGTGTTTCTCTGTACAGATAACCTCCGATCTGCTAGGGTATCAACCCAAGACCCTAGGGGAATTTATCCCTCAACAATAGGGACCTAACATTTTTTATCATGTTAATGGTAGATGTAATGTTGAAGCCAAAAAACATTTAAAATGCCACCTCCTCTCGAGTAAGTTGATGTATCAATGAATTTTGGGTATCCTATTTCAAATAACTCAGAGCACGTTATAATATGCAAGAATGTATAATCAATCTATATCATAACAAGGACATAATTTAAGATTAGTAATGGTAAAAGAATCATATTTCATGTCTAGTTTAAGTCCATTTATGCTAGAGTTGGTGGAGGAAAATAAGCTTTAAGATCATTTCTATATATGTAGCTCTAAGTTAAGTGATTGATCCAATATTACATGGATTCAATAAAAAAATTATGAGGCATGAATTCATTCATCAAGAATCATATGTATGCAACATTTACAAGCATCAATTTGAATATACGAAAAACAAGTGGCATCAGTTCAAGTTCATCGAACAAGTGGAAACAAACAATCAATTAGAGCCCCCAATATGGATAAAAGAGGAATCAATTAGTATATGTTTCTCATGCAATTTTTAATTCATATTATATATATGTTTCTTACTTTCATTCAAGGTGGTCTATCAGATAATCCACTTCTCACTTGGTTTCACTAGAAGTATGACTACACTTGACAGTGCAAAATTTCAATTCAATAAGTAGGGGTGTGTGATTCGATGATATTGTTTTTTAGCATTCAACGTGTAGTAGACCAGTTCAATAAAGATTCCATTGCCCAATGGATAAAGAACTAGAGAAAAATCTTTTATTTTTATTTAAAATAGATTAGAGGGTTTTCAATTTGCTTGAGTCTATAGAAAAATGTATGTTTGCAGTAGCTTTAGTTTCTACTGTATGGATTTGGTATGGCAAGGTCAGATATTATAGTTTATAGATTGTAGGTTACAAGAAATGAACAATTTGGTTGATAGTATGTGGTCAATTTGTTGTATGGTGCATTGTAGTTTATAGGTTTCAAGTTGTACTAGTTCCTATCACATGGTAAAGATAGAAATCATTGATGAGAATTGATAATGACTCCATATCCGAATGGAAGCTTATTGAGCTATAAGGTATGCTCCTATGAATTTTTTACGCATTCTTAGTTTTCTAAATCATCTGTCTTGTGTATATTTGCAATAAAATCTACCAATATACAAAGATGAAGAAAGACATCATGTTTCTCTACATCTAATCAATTTTCATGTGCATACACATAAGTTGGGTTTTTCTCATGAAGATTGCCTCATGAAAATGTTCATGGTAACCCTGCAACGATATGCAAGATAATGGTATTAAATGTTATGACTTTATATTCTATATTCCCTAAAATATTTCCATACAACAACTTTTAATAAGTATAGAGAAAATTACTTATCTATATCCATGTTTGGAAATTTTGAAGATTTTGTTTAGCACCTAGAAAAAAATTATGATGTTGAAGAGTTTATTGAGGAAGAAATGAAATAATATCAACAATAGGAAAATATATTAAAGGATAGTTTTTATAAGATTCAAGAATATTCCTAGAAAAATATAGTTTCGAATTTTCAAATTCACATTCCTTCACTTGAAATTCATGAAGAAATTCAATAGTATTTTTAAAAGTAGAGAGACCAAGAGATATGGATAGTCAATCAGTGTTCTATGAGTCAGTCAATGAAGAAGAAAGGGTTATTTTAGATCATTTTGAAACTGAACATGTTATTAAAAAATTTACACCTTTTCAAGTCATAGATTCAGAAATATGGAATGTGGAAATGAGATTTATGCTAAATTATATGAAGGGACACCTTTAGACAATCTTGTTATACATGAATGGTTGTTGCATTCGAAATTTTTCATGAACATTTAATTATTATTGATATTGTGGATGATAAGAAGGATAAATAACATATTTTCATTTCCTTTGAGAATGATCTTGAGTTTCTTGATGGAAATAAAGTGGACAAATGAAAAGATATTCATTATTCAGAAATTCTTATTACTCACCATCCAAATCAAAAACTTCATGATACAAAAAAACTAGCAATTTAGATGAAGGACTATTGGAAATAACTATTATTGTTAGACCAAGACCCATAGGTTTTAATAAAAAATCAAATCACTAGAGATAAGGATCCACAAGAGATAGTTAGTCCATGTCACAAAACACATGGGGAGAATTGGTTTAACCAATGTCTAACAATCTCCCTGCCAATGCCAACCGGGTGTGTATCAAAATCATGAACTGCACTTTGATACCACTTGCTAGAAATTGTGATTTTCGTTAGGCCAAAACCTATAGGTTTTAGTCAGTGATCGCATAACTAGAGATAAGGATCCATGAGGGGTGGTTAGTACATGTTACAAAACACACTAGGAGTGTTGGTTTATTCATTGTCAACCAAGGACACCCTTTTAATTTTTTTGATCATGAGGAGAATAGTTTGAATTTTTTTTTCTAGTGTAGAGTAATTTGTAGAATATCTTGATTTGATGTGAATTGGATTCAATGATGTGACCCCATGCCCAAATGATTCAAGGTACTTGGTTTACTATTCTTTGCATTCCATAGGGGGAAACAGTCCCCAACTGGAGCCTATGTTATAACATTTTCTTGGAAAAATGATATATGTAACATTTTCTTGGCAAAATGATATACTAAAATTTTGTGCGCTTTGCCAGAAATATGTCAATTTCCTTGGGTGCATTTTTTATTATGTTATGTGTCTGAGATAGACATTTTATGGCCATTTCTGCACATTGTAGTGAGGGAAAGGTGGATGCCATTTCATTCTTGTTAGAGAGGTTATAGAAGATTATATTTGCAAGAAATCATATATAGGTTTATGGTCATTTGGAGGGTATATAACTTGGATATTATTAGATACCACAAGAAAAGAAACTTTCAAAAGTTAAACTCCACGATTCAAGCAGCCATTTGCAATTGTTGGATGGTATACTATCAGAGTTGAAGGTGAAAGCATGTCAATTATTTTCTAGATGGCTAGACCATTTAAGCCAACTTCGATTGGTTACATTAAGGATAATCGTATTAAGAAACATTTTTGGGTTCACTTTTTGTGAGTGTATTGATGGCAGCCTACTAAGAAATATGAAGTATTGCACAATTTTAATACGATTGGAAGCTAATTACTGACTTAAAGACCTTATATAAGATACACATCGATGACCAAGATGAGTACTTGTAAATTTTTTTATTCTATTGACCACACACAGTAGAGGATTGTTGATTTCTACCAAGAAAAGATGTACAACATCTTTTATATAAAATGCTTGCATATTTCAACTGTGGGATTTGGCTACTAAAAATAAATGGATAAGGTTCAATTCTTGAAACCACTTATTGCCAAGACCTTCCTTCACATTCCTCTTTTTGTTTTCTTCATACCACTTTCCATATGCATGAGAGAATATTCATTGCATAGGTTCACTTCAGAAGGTCATCATACTTATAAAATTGAGAGCTAAGACATGAGATAAACATACAAAGCTGTAGATTATAAATGCATTGAAATTTTTACAAGTGCCCTTAATCATTAAAGACTTTCTTGCTCAAATTTCCCATCGTCCTGCTTCCAAAATCGATAGAGACCAAAATTGAGAATCAATTGCTACTTGTTAGAAATTAGTATTCCTCCTACATGAGTAGTTGGCTAAAATTAGAGAATCAGTTAATTGATTGTTGAGCATTGAGCCAAGTCGAGTGATGGATGAAGAGTTAAGTGCAATCCGTATTTAGAGTGTGAGTTAACTAAGTTAAGTGTGTGTGCATGTCAAGTTATTTTAGGCGAGTCATTAGTCGAAAAGGTTAAATACCCTTCACCAGGTTAATTATAACAATCAAGTTTTATGAAATCAATAGAAGAGTCACAACTCATTTTTTTTATGGTGAATTTTTCATTTTGTCTACTCTACCAGTCTGATAAATTGGTATCAAAGCGATGTTACAAAGCGATACAGAGAATGAATTAGCAATCATCTATATGGGATAAGAGAAAAACAATTTTTTCCTCTTCATTGAGCTATAACGCACCTTGTAGTGGTATTGAGTGCTTTATAAAACTCATGGTCTTAGCAAAGATCCTCATTAAGAGTCACAAACTTACAACATTTTGCATGCTCGTGGGTCTAAATTTCGTTGGAAGCGTTAGAGCACTAACGCGGACTCCTGGTCATGAAGGGCATTAAATGCAAGGTCTCCTTCATTCTTGTCACGTTTTTCTTCATAAAAGCGAACATTTATATGGTGAAAATATTTTTCCCAAAGTTCATTGAGGGTTTCAAAACCTATCTGGTTTGGTGAAGTAGTTGCAGTTGCTGTGAACAATCTCGAAGTGGTTGCATAAAGTAAGAAGTCTAAGAAGGGGTGTTAAATCGTTAATGGGCTCTTCATTATCATGGAAGGTAGGTAGTGTTAACAAGTCAAAATAATGTTTTAAAAGGGTTTCTAAAGTTTTTAAACATCAAGTGTGAACACTATTAAAGAGATATTCGATAAGTTTTTTAAAAGGTAATATTTAAAGGAAACCTTTATGAAAGTATTTTTCATAAAAGTTTGACATGATATTCAAAAGTTTATTTTTGAAGGTCAATGTGTGGATCCAAGGTTATTAAGGAGATAGTTTTGGTTAGAAAAAAGAAATCCATTCAAAAGGTTATGTTAAAAGGTTTGAATAGTTATTAAAGTGTTATTATAATACAAAAAAGGAAAAAGGTGCTTTGGAGAGTAAGGTTTTGAAATACGTTTTTCTATTTAAAAAGGCAAGGTGGTTTTATTGGAAAAAAAGTATTTTGGGGCTTTGCACAATTTCGTTCATCTATGACTTTTTTGGTGTTTTGTCAAGAATAACAATTTTTTTGGTGAATATTGTGCCTTACGGGGGCGCATATTGAAAATAATATTTACTTTTTTTTTTCTGGGGTGATATGGAAGATAGCCTCATGCAATCAAGAAATAAACTATAAAATAGAGGAATGATCGCAGTAATGGGTTATAAAGTGCGACTAAAGCATATGAAAAAAAGAAATTGAAAAGAAGAGTCAAGGATCATTGCCATTTTTAGAAAGCTTCAGGCCACAGTCGAGGAACTGAGGAGTTTCGCAAAAGACGAAGAATAATTTGGCACAAGGGAGAGTGATATGCAACTTAGGTTATGTCACAAGCAAAGAAGTCAGTCGTAGATATGAGAGTAGATGAGTGTTGGCTTAGGGGTCCTGACCCACATTCAGAGTTATTTGCGAAAAAAATCCCTACACTACTGGGCCTTTCGACATCAACCTATGGTGCACAGACTGAAGTCTCGCCCGAAGCAGTATGAGGGGATGTTGGAACCAAGTTTCTACACCCAGAGATCAGTTTGATTTCCTTTTGTGACCTAGATTTGCCTTCACGCAGATCTCTAAGACCTTACAGATTATCATTGTAACATCCTTTAATCAGCCTCTAGATCTCTGCAAAGTTCTATGACTAGATTTTTCTGACCCTAAGCAGGCCAATTAGCTATTTATGTGCACCGTAGATTACCCTTAGATTGGTATTTACTCATATTTATCTAAGTGTTTAATAACTTTAAAAAAAAGTGTTAGGATCTTCGCGTAATCACTTAACATTAATTGCATTCAGATAGTAATACAAGTAAAGTAAATTTGTGCATCAATGCATCATTATTTCATAAAGACATCATTCATCACAGCATATATCGCAATCATACATAACATAAGTAAATAGATAAAACACAGAAATTTATATAACAATCTTCTTTATTAATATTTAGTATAAGTTTACAAACTCAATACTTCCTACGCACTCAACTACAATGGTTTGCGCACTCATCTGCAGACACTACTCTAGGCCTCTGTGCACTCAGCTACAGAGCCTTTTCCTCCTCCAAGGCTTCTATCTCTACGCTATAGTTATTTGATTGTACCCATAGACAAACTTAAACTATTTCCTTAGACTCTCTAAGACAAATGTATTTATACAATCCCATGCTTCGCGGACCATGGGTAGATCTACAAAAATCGACTCAAGCTTACATAAACAAGGGTAAAACCCTTTTTGACTCATAACTAGCTACACACTACCCAACCACAATTTGACGATACTTTTCATCTTTTTACATCAAAATTTGCACTTTTGCCCCAAAATTGTCCCTAGGGGACCCCATCCACACAATCCCCCAACACAAAGGTCGTGACTCACCCTCAACTCACTCGGCTAGCGTGGTGATCTTAATGTGAAGATCCCATATCTCCACCTACACAACTGCTACTTCAGTTGCACTCTGCGTGGCTGCCTACTTCACTTATTCCATCAACTCCTCTATGTATGGTCCTTCATTGGCTCGCTTGATGTTCTACTGTGTATGTTGCAAGTGTGCCAGGATTTCCTGTGCGTTGGCCTAGACTAGGTAGGCTTTGTCCAACCAAGGGCCCAACCTAGCCTTAAGGACTACCTTCTTTTTCTGCGTTGCTTCCATATGTGCAAGGAGTTGCTTTGCCTCTTGCAACTTGGTGAGGCACTGCACTATAGCAATGGTGTGCGCCGTCGCCCTAACGTCATCATAATGCTATTGGAATTCATGGATTTTTGTATTCAAAATCTGCACAGTGGGATCTTCCCATAGGATTGTCACCACTTCCATGGTCTGTTCGAATAAATATGTGCAGTTAATGACCATGCCATCCACAATAGTGATTCCTTCCTTGAGAGTAGCTTTGCGCTATTCCCTAACTTTAGGCAGAGTGGAAGGATGTGACTTGAGTTCGAGCTCTGTGATTTTCATGTTGAGTTTAAACTAAACACTGGTTACCTCTACCTTAGCATCATGGACACCCGCAACAAGTTTTCAGATCTTAGCCTCCAGTTGCACTTCGTCATGGATGTGCAACTCCGACACCATTTGACACGCCTCTTCCACTGTTGCTACCAACTGAGCATTCTAATCCTTGATTTTATCTTTTTCTTTCAAAGCCTCCATCTTCTTAGTGAACATTATTTCATTGTTCACCCTATACTCATTGATTACACTGGGAGTGCACTACTCTCACGCTCTCAATTATGTTGTCACACATGTCTACAGCACATGAAGATATTCGTTGGGGAGCATTGTAATGTTGAGGTTGATGTTCTTCAAAGTACTCATGACAACCTTGTCATCAACTGATTCTGCACTCATGGATCCTTCGAGTAGTGCAACTGCCTTGAGATCCATTTTCTTGACCAGCTCTGCGGCTTGACTGGTCCCTAATGCCAGGCTCGTCTACGCGGTGCTACCTTGTCCTACACCCATGTGAATTCGGTTGGCTGGATATGTAGTTGACGCAGATCCTTATGAATATTTCCTAAGGACTGCAAGTGTTGTTGCTCAAACTACTGCAATAGTTTGATGGTAGTGTTGCGCACCTTGTCCTCGATCTCATCAAGGTCACTCTCGCTCAGTGTGTTGGGCTCTAGTGGTGGCTTAGTCTCCTTTGACTTCTTTTGGGCTCCCTCCTTTTGTTGTTATCTATACCTCTTTACCCAAAATGGAGTGCTCTTCTCCTCATCCCCCCCATCACCTTGTGCTAACTACTCTTCCTTCTTAGTCTAAGGTGAAGGTGTTAAAATTGGAAACTAGGGCCAAAATCCATGTGGGTCATCTCATTTATGGTAGATGATATTTTTCTTGGATTCCTCTCGTCGAGAGGTGTAGGATTGATCTAAAGATCATTGGAATCCGACAGGTATTCATCGAGATATGAATTTATTTGTGTTATGGGACAATTCGCCAAGGTCGGCTAGCAACCAAATTTCCCTCACTTGTGCTCAACGTTTTACTATAAATAGAGGTGCCTTGAAGGTCATTTGTACACACACTTCTTGTGATCTCTTCATCTCCACTTGTCTTGGGTTTTGGTGGGAGGAGAGATACTAAGAAGTCAATGCTTCCCTAATGGAGGTGATGCCCTAAAACATAGTCATGGAGATGATGCCCTAAAACGTGGTCATGGAGATGATGCCCTAAAACATTGTTCAAAATGAAGTTTCCCTAAATTTTGTCCACAATAAATGTGTCCTAAATGTTTTCCATAATGAAGCTGCCCTAAATGTTGTTCATGATGAAGCTGCCCTAAACGCGGTTATGGTGAAGTCCTTAACACAGGTCTAACAAACCCTATGACACTGATCTATGAGACCCTAAATCTGTTTTCAATGTGCCCTAGCCATGGGCTTGTGAGAATATTTATTAACAGAAAGAGGAGACATATATACAATATATATGCATGTCTGTACTCTTTCATGGTTTGATGAAAGTAAAGTTTGAAGACAACATGATGATGAATGTTGCAACATAATAAGGTGCTGCATAATGTAAAGAGATGCAGCATTATGTGATGGATGCAGCAGCATGGTATATTGTAGTAGCATGGTTTATTGTTGCAGCATGGTGCAACACTACGGTAGAACATGATGATGGGCATGGATGTATAGCAGTAGCTCGATATTGCAGTAGCTTGTTGGTGTTGGGTACAACAATGTTGGAATGAGCAATATGATATGATGGGACAACATAGTGAAAGAGTGCAACAATATGGTATGATGGGACATCATAGTAATAGGGTACAACAACATGAATGTATTGAAGTGTAGCATGAAGGATGCAGCATGTATATGATGGGTGCAACATAGTGCACACTGATGGGTACAACAATCATTAGTTTAGCATAGTGCATAGTGATGGGTACAATAGTGAATAGGTGTAGCATAGTGCACAGTAAAGTGATTCATAGTGCAACATGATGATGAAGAGAAACATGTTGGGTACAACTTGATGAGGTAAAACTCAGTGATGGTGCAGCACAATGATAGGTACCACAAGGTGATGGAATCACATGTGTTCAGATTAGCTACCTCATGTGTCATCTTCTTAGAGAAGATCTTTGTTCTTATTATGACAAGTCAAAATGTTGACTTCTGATGTATACATACTATCTCTCTCTCTCTCTCTACTGAAATATTGAAGAACATATAAGAAGAGTTGATCAAGTGTTTCCCCACATTGGATTTTTTCCCTAGTTGGCACCACATCTTGCGTCCTCTTCTCTTGGCTTGTCTCCTTTGATTTATGTTTATGTTCTATTTGCATTTTATGATCATGCTAAATGTGATTGCTAGTCTATAATTGATATTGAGTTAATGTTAAAAATTGAAGTAAATTATTCTCAGCATAGAACATACCTAAAATTGACATGGTATTGGAGTTGAGGTGAAGAAAAAGCCCAAGCAAGAGTGAAAGATCAATCCTAGAAGATAGTTAGGAAAGGACAAAAGGATCAATGGATTCCTCACCCCTCTTCAAATTCACCAAGGGTGAAGTCCTAGCAAAGAATATTATCCAAGTGGTGTAGCGGAAGCTTCTGATGGCCTACCTAAAGATAACTTCAATGAGAAGTCCAGGTCTAAGGGTGGAAGGAAAGGTAGACGCCTTGTTCATAATAAGTTCAATCATTATGTGAAGGAGTGTCTGAATGGTAGGGACACATCACTTGATGATGGTAACAATCATTCCAGGGACATCTTCAATGATCAGAGGAATGAAAGTTAATGCAGGTCATCAAGGAAATAACCAACTCTTCAAAGAAACAAAAGAACCCCAAGTATGGAGAATCAAATGTTGTTTTTGATAACATAAAGAAGCATTATCTTATATTGGCCCTCTCCTCTAGACACTTTGGGAATCTAGCTTATTGATTATAGTGCATCAAGACACTTCATTGGATAGAAGGGGGCTCTCTCTAATTTGGTAGAGATGGAAACAATCGTGTGATTATACTTGGATTCAGTGCCACCTATCCTAGAAAGTGTGTAGGGAATGTTACCCCTCAATTGATCGAGGATAAATCAATTCATTTACAAGAATATATTTTATGTACCTAATCACAAGAAGAATTCGGTGTCCATTTCGGCAATGGAAGTCAAAGGTTTTAGGGTGGCATTGATCTGAATCAGGTCCACAAAAGACTGTCAAGAACCTTGACTGTATCGAGTTGAACAAATCCTTGAAAATTCCAAAATAGCGATAAAAAAAATCCTTCATCCAGTGGCAATGGCCACCAACACAAAACGATGAGGACCTCGGTCAAAGCGTGCTGACCAAGGCCCATGGAGACTGCGCGAGAGGTCAAAATAGTCCCTGGGAGCCCAAGATCGAGAAAAGGAGGCGACTTTGATGCGCTAATCGCGCATCGTTGGGAAAACAGGGCTGAAATCGAAAAGCCTTAAGCACTCGGTCACATTGGGAGCTAGAGAACCGTGGGCAAAGAAACAAAAAATGCTAAAGGACAAAGGCGAGACCCGTGCTCTGGAAAACCGGTGGTTTTGATCGAGGCACCCTTGAACAGTAAGAGGTTTTGTAGGAGAGCAGAGTGATCACACTCAGCGATCGACGCATGGCAGCGAATGTGAGAGAAAAACCACCGTGATCGCGCGCTATCGGTCGAGCAAGTCAACCGCGCTCAACGTGCATATGACGTTGGATCTGGAGGAGCCCAGATCGGATGACTGAGATTGCGCCTAATAGAAAGAAGCGGAATCGACATGGAATTAAGCTGCGATTTAAAGGGATTTGGAATCTGTTTGACCACCATGGTGGAGAAAGAATGCCTCCATGACATAATTGAAGAAATGAATGAACGAGCAGGCTGGCACTGTTCCGATGGGAACACATGGCACTTCTTGAGCGTTCATGCTGACGCCGAACAGGGAACTTGAAGCACAGTTGCAGAAGGATAATCGACGTAGGAAGGAGAGGAACTGATAGGCATAGGGATCGAATGGTTAAAGCCATGAACAGAGACAATCAGAAAAAAAGAAGAGGAGGATTGAGAAGAGTCCAAGCGACTAAGAAAGACAGTGAATAGTGAACCCTGAGAGGAGGACTGATCACAGAGAATAGTAAAGCCAAGTAGAGGAGACATAGGTCAGAGCTAACCACAGGTAGCCTCGAGCACCAGAGAGCTTGAAGATTCAATCCTTCCCATAGAGGTATCTGTCCGGACTGAGCATCACATTTGACTCTTTCCACTATAGACCGAGGGTCACAGAGCTGGTAGGAAGAAAAAGAGTTTGTGTACTCCGAGTGGCTTGGGGAATCCAAGAACCACCCTACCTAGCAAAATCTGCTTCAGGAGAACTCAAATTGAGTCCCTATATTGTAATTTCTCTACTATAAGACACAATAAAACAAGGCCACCACTAAAGCTGGATCGGAGACGTAGCTCTGGAGACTAGGGTGAACTCCTTATTAAAAAAAAATTGTGCTTTTATGTTGCTTACTGTATCTCTCTGTTGTCTTTCCATTTAAATTTCTGTGTATTGGCAATCGGATCGATCTGTTGCTTGAATAACACAAAGCACACACACTAGCACATGACTTTGTAATACCTTTTGTTTAATAAATATTCAACTGAGGTCACTCATAGGGTGATTATCAGATTAGGTGGTATCAGAGCTTTAGGCTATAAGGTTAAACAAGCTTGTGTTGGTTTAGCTGTGAATGCTCACTAGATCAAAGCTCAAATTAGGAGAAGGAGAGTTTGTGGAAACTAATCCTGAACTTAGGAGAGTCTATTCTCGGAAGACAATGTCAAAAGAAGGTTCTATAGGGCCAGACCCTCAATTCATAGAGAGTTTTCTATCTATAAAGTCTATGGTAGAAGAAATGTATAGGGAGTTTACAAAGCATAAGGATGAAGATTCATCAAGCTCTAAACAAGATAAAGAAGAAGATGAATCTCATTCCCATGACCACTTCAAAGGAAATGGGAAAGAAGAAGGCTTTCCTACACCTCCCAATAGCCCTATGCATAATAAGAAATCAGATTTGATCAAACTAGATGTTAAATTTCATTTGCCTATATATGATGGAGAGCTAAATGCTGAAAAGTTGGACAATTGGATTAGACGAATTGATGTGTATTGCAGGGTACAGAACATTGACTCAGACAAGAGTAAGATTTAGCTAGCAAGCCTACACCTAGGAAGCACTGCCTTGGTTTGGTGGGAAGGCAAAACCCAGGCTGATATGAAAAGACATGGTAACACCATCTATGTCTGGACTGAATTTGTTGTTGCATTCAAAAAGAAGTTATATCCATTGGCCGACATGCAACAAGCCATCATGAGTTGGAAAACTCTTCAGCAATTGAAAGGGCAAAGTGTGCAAGGGTATACTCAAGAGTTCATAAAGAGAGCATTGATGTCGAGCATCTTATTAGACTCACCAAAAACTCTTTTGAAGTACATTGGTGGTCTACACAGCTACATGAGGCATACCATCCTCATGTTTAATCCCACTAGTATAGATGAGGTATCTGTACAAGCTACTCATCTAGAAGCTAGAGGAAAGAATGGGAATCCAAAAGTTGGGGGACCATTCCAACCAACTGTGAGCAAGAGCAAGGAGAGAAGAAAGTAGAAGTGGAAAGCAAGGAAGGCTAACACTACATAGAAAGGCAAAGCTTCATGCACTCACTGTAAAAAGGAGGGGCATGATGATGAGCATTGTTGGATTCTGCATCTAGAGCTGAGACCTAAGAAGTCCGGGGGAAAGAAGAAGAAGACTGTTGCAGCTAATCAGAGAGATTTGGGGTTAGAATCAGGAGATGAAATAATCATCGCAGACACAAGTATAAAAGGTAAGAATTCTGAAGCATCTACTAGTAATTCTACTCAATCTATTATTGATGAAGAACATGAGAGAAAAAGGCATGAGCTTTTCCATATCCGAGTTGTTTCCAAAAATTAAAAGATTGATATTTTGTTTGATAGTGGCTCACAAGTAAATCTAATTTTTGAAGCAATTGTAAAGAAATTGGGATTAGCAACTACACCTCATAAGAAACCATACCCATTAGGTTGGTTGAATGATAAAGCACAACTACAAGTGACTAGACAGTGCAAACTCGAGTTTTCTTTTGGGTCAGCATTTGTAGATGAGGTTGAGGTAGATGTAATTCCTTTAGATATATGTGGAATTGTTTTAGGAAGTCCCTACTTGTATGATAGAAAATCTATTTTCTATAGAGCTGAGAACAAGTATCTACTTGTTAAAGATGGAATCAAATACTTTGTAAGGGCTCATAAGCTCAAGAATAACTATACTCTCATCAACTCAGGACAGATGAAAAGAATGATAAATTCATGCAAATAGTTCTTACTAATGGTTGTAAAGGAAAAGAAATATGATAAAACCAACGTATTTGGGGGCTGTAATGCTGATCAGCAAGCTGATATAGAAAAGGTTGTTTCAGAGTATGATGTCTTATTTCAAGAACCTAAAGGTCTGCCACCCAAAAAGGGAATAGTACATGATATTATTTTACAGCAAGATGTTCCTTTGCCTAACATTGGGATGTACAGGTTGTCTGCTTTAGAGAATTTTGAAATCAAGAAGCAGGTGCAGGAGTTTCTCAAGAAAGGGTTCATTAGGCCTAGCACATCACCATGTGGGTCACCAATCATTTCGGTGAAAAAGAAAGATGGCTCGTGGAGAATGTGCATTGATTACCAAGCACTGAATAAGATAACAATCAAAATTCGTTATCCCCTTCCTCGCATAGATGATCTTTTATATCAATTGAAGGAAGTTGTTTATTTCACCAAGCTGGATTTGCATAGTGGATACCATCAGGTCAGAGTTGCAGAGCAAGATGCATGGAAGACTGCTTTCAAAACAAAGCAAAGATTGTATGAATGGTTGGTTATGCCTTTTTGCTTGACCAATGCCCCTGCTACTTTCATGAGATTAATGAATGATGTACTTAGAGATTTTCTTGATGATTTTGTTATTGTGTATCTGGATGACATTCTGATTTTTAGTAAAACGTGGGAAGAACATTTAAATCATGTTAAGCAGACGTTAAATGTTTTGAAAAGAGAAAAAATTTATGTTAAACTCTCCAAATGTGAATTTGGAAAAACCTCTCTATATTATTTGGGTCATATAATAGGGGGAGGTGAATTGAAAATAGATCCCTCTAAAGTGGTAGTCATTGTGAACTGGCCTAAACCCAAGTCTGCTACAGAAGTGAGAAGCTTCGTAGGAGTAGCACAGTATTGGAGGCAATTCATCCCAAATTTTCCTCAATTGCAGCTCCCTTACATGCTTTGACAGGATTTAACAAGGTGTTTCAGTGGGGAGGCAAACAACAGAAAGCCTTCGACACCTTCAAAGAAAGAATTTGTACAACACCTATACTATCACTGCCAGATCTATAAAGACCATTTGAGATCCAAAATGATGCCAGTGCCTATGCCATGGGAGCAGTGTTGACACAACACGGTAAACCCATATGTTATCATTCTGAGACTTTTAATTGTAGTTAACTATCCTACATATGATAAAGAATTGTATGCATTAGTTCAGAGTGTGAAAAAGTGGAAACATTATGTAATGGGCAAAGAAACAGTAATACATACTGATCATTAGCCACTTCAATACCTACACTCCCAAACTAAATTGCAGCAATCAAGACATTACAGATGGATGGGGTTTCTACAACAGTTTCATTTAGTCATTAGATATAAAAAGGGCATACATAACAAGGCTGCAGACATGTTATCTAGACCCATTATAAATGCATCTACCCTACTTAAGCATAATTATGTGCTGCATGAAAGCTACATATAACAATATGCTCAAGATATGGACTTTAAAGATGTATATGCAACTTTGAGTCAAGGAAAAAGAGTAGAAGAATTGGACTATCATGTGAAGGACCGACTCTTATATCATTGTGGGAAACTCTGCATTCCACAAACAGAGAGAGAAAAGATAATTAGGGAATCACACACTTCTCTAATATCAGGTCACTTTGGGGTAAGTAAAATAGTTGCACAGCTACAAAGGTTATGCTATTGGCCGAAAATGAGTGAGACAATTTCTATATATGTAAAGGGGTGTGCCATGTGTGCTAAAAGCAAGCCCAGCAATAGAAAACTAGGCTTTTACATTCCCTTGCCAATTCCTTCTCACCCTTGGGAAAGCATTTCCATGGATTGCATTGGAGGACTGCCTAAATCTAGGAAAGGTCATGATTATCTATATGTTGTTGTGGATAGGTTCAGCAAAATGTGTATTTTGATACCCTGTAGTAAACAAATTACAGTTGAACAAACTGCAAAATTATTCTTTGAACATGTATGGGTTCATTTTGGATTACCCACTTCTATTGTATCTTATCGAGACACCCAATTTTTGGGGAAGTTCTGGTCTAGTCTGTGGGAACTAATGGACACCAAATTAAAGAAAATCACAGCTTTTCATCCACAAATAGATGGCCAGACAGAAGTAGTTAATAGGGTGGTGATCCAATTACTGAGAGGATATTGCAGCAAACATCCTAAGCTTTGGGATGAGCACTTGTGCTATGTTCATCATGCTTACAATAGAGCCAAACACACTTCTACATAGAGATCTCCTTTTGAGACTTGTTTTGGTTTCATACCAAGGTCTCCTTTGGATTTTGTCTTTGGTAAAGATACCATGGTTGATAGATACAGTGATGTGGACAAGGAAACTAGGTTCATTGAACAGATCCAGGAGATCCACCAGGCAGTATAGGAACAGCTAGAAAAGAGTGAGGCCAAGTACAAAGCTAGGCATGATAAGCATCAGATGGAGCATAGTTTTCAAGTTGGAGACCAAGTCTGGCTATATATCAGTAAGGACAGAATGCAAGGCGAAGGTAAAAAGCTAAAAGCTATGAGGTATGGACCCTTCATGATACTTGAGAAGGTTGCTGATAATGCTTTTCGCCTGGATCTACCAGCATACATGCACATATACTTAGTTGTGAATGCAGATTGCTTGAGGTTGTTTGAACCTTCAATGATTGAGGACCCTGAAGAGCAGAGTCAATTACCTTCTGTTGACAACCTGCTACCTAAATATCTTATTGAGTTACAGGAAGATACAGTGCTAGACAGGAAGGTGAGGACGATGCGCAGTGGACAAGTGGTATACCTTAGAATTGGGTTTAATGGTTAAAAGTCGAGCAGTGCAAAGTGGATTGAGATTGGACAAGTGAGACAATAGTTTCCTCACTTAGTCGATGCTTGAAGAAAACCCACTTTTGGTGGTCCAAAATCTTTTTTAGTAGGAAGTCCATGATCTGAGTTGGATCCACAAAAATCTGTCAAGAACCGTGACTGTATCGAGTTGAACAAATCCTTGAAAATTCCAAAACAGCAATCAAAAAGTGCCTTGAACTAGTGGCAATGGCCGCCAACGTGGAACGAGGAGGACCTAGGTCAAAGCACACTGACCAAGGCCCATGGAGACTGTGCAGGAGGTCAAAATAGCCCCCGGGAGCCTCGGATTGGGAAAAGGAGGTCATTTTGATGCGCTAATCACACATCACTGGGCAAACAGGGCCGAAATGGAAAATCCTTAAGCACTCGGTCATGTTGGGAGCCGGAGAACCGCGGGAAAAGAAAGAAAAAACGCTAAAGGACAAAGGCAGGACCTGCGCTCTAGAAAACCAACAGTTTTGATCGGGGCACCCTTGAACGGTAAGAGTTTTTGAAGGAGAGTAGAGTGATCCCACTCAGCGATCGACGCGTGGCAGTGGAGGTGAGAGAAAACCCGTCGTGATCGCATGATATCGGTCGACCAAGTCGACCGCGCTCGACTTGCATATGATGTTGGATCTGGAGGAGCCCAGATCGGACGGCTGAGATTGCGCCTGATAGAAAGATGCGGAATCGCTAGGGAATTAAGCTATGATTTAAAGGGATTTGGGATCTGTTTGACCGCCACGATGGAGAAAGAACGTATCCATGACATAACCAAAGAAATGAATCGACGAGCAGGCTGGCGCTGTTCTGACAGGGACACGAGGCACTTCCCGAGTGTTCATGTTGATGCCGAATAGGGAACTCCAAGTGCAGCTACGGAAGGAGAATCGACGCAGGCGGGAGAGGAGTTGAACATGCATAGGGATCAAATGGTTAAATCCATGAAAAGAGATAATCGGAAAAAAAGAAGAGGAGGATTGAGAAGAGTCCAAGTGACCAAGAAAGACAGTGAACAGTGAACCTTTAGAGGAGGACAGAACCAGAGAACAGTAAAGCCAAGTAGAGGAGACAGGGGGCCAAGCTAACCACAGGCAGCCTCGATCACCAGAGAGCTTGAAGATTCAAGCCTTCCCATAGAGGAATCTGTCCCGACTGAGCATCACATTTGGCTCTTTCCACTGTGGACCAAGGGTCACAGAGCTGGTAGGAAGAACAAGAGTCTCTGTACTTCAAGTGGCTTGGGGAATCCAAGAACCACCCTACCTAGCAAAATTTACTTCAGGTGAACTCACATTGAGTCCCTGTATTGTAATTTCTCTGTTGTAAGACACAATAAAACAAGGCCACCACTGAAGCTAGACCAGAGACGTAGCCCTAGAGAATAGGGTGAACTCCTTATTAAAAATTGTTTGTGTTTTTGTGTTTCTTATTGTATCTCTTTGTTGTCTTTCCATTTAAATGTCTATGTATTGGCAATCTGATCGATCCGTTGCTTGAATAACACAGAACACACACACCAACACATGAGTCTGTAATACCTTTTGTTTAATAAATCTTCAACTGAGGTCACTCATAGGGTGATTATCAGGTCAGGCATTCATCAATTGAAAGGTATGTGTTTGAAAATGGAATTTTCAAAGATGTTTTTATTCGGGGTTGGCAATTTGTATCAAGTTGTAGGAAGTCCAATGGGGACCATGTCAGTGGACACATCTCATCTATAGCACTGAAGGTATGCTTATTATGGGCCCCTACCCAATGTGAGTGAGATGGCGCCAAGGATGCCTGAATTCAAGAAGAGCATGAAGGTACATGTTCGAGATGTACCAAAGGAAAAACTTACAAGGGGAGCGTTCCCCTCATGTAGCAGGTCCACAAGTTTGGAACAACCTTAGGGGTTTGATATTCATGATTGGGAATCTTATGTATGCAGGTGGAAGAAATCCCTCTATGGCTTGAAGAAAAACAACTCGGGCATAGTATGAGAGGATTGATAGTTGTTTGATGAAGTTGAGATTCACTACGAGTGAAGCCAATCCAAACCATTGCTTTAAGGTTGTGGATGATAGACCTCTCATACCGACATGTTCTGAGGACAAATTGTTTTTGATAGGTGCAGACCCTCTCATTTGCAAAATTAAGAGGGAGATGGATTCCGAATTTGGAATGATGAATTACAAGCTTGTGACTACCTTGATGGAGCCTAATTTTCAAAAGTTATGTGGTAGTAATGCCGGACTAGATTTGAGAAATGCCTCTAAGTTCCATAAACTCATTAGCATTGATGTTCTTGGTGAACTTCTGTCTGGACATATGTTGCAGTTAGCATGGTGAGCTCATATATAGTTGAGCCTCACTAGATTGGTGCCAAAGATCTTCTGAGATATCTTCGGGGCATAATCACTCATAGATTGAGATACACTACCAGAAATATGAAGATGCATGATTATTCGAATGCTGACTGGGCAGGCAGTGTGGAGGATCACAAGAGCACTCTTAAATGTTGTTCCTCTTTGGGTTCTTCTTCAATATACTGAATGAGCAGGAAGTAGAAATCGATTTCTTTAAGCACCGTTGAGACCGAATACATAGTTGCCTGGTTTTGTGAAGCTACCTAGTTGAGGAAGTTCTTAAATGAGTTGTTTGACACATGATGGATACCACCGTGATCTTCTGTGTCAACTAGGGGGGATTAAATTGTTGAGGAATCTCATATTCTATGATTGCTCCAGCATATAGACATAAGATACTACCTTATATGGGATATGGTAAATCAATGAGCGAGGAGGCTCCATCGCATTGACACTAGTGTATAGGTCACAGACATTCTATCAAAGCCCCAAGGAAAGGTCAAATTTGTGACTTTCTGAGAATGACTTGGAGTCGTTGAGAGACCCTCTTATGAGGGTCTTGCATGTTGTATGCATTGATCTCTGGGAGCTCCAGGGGGCTTGAGGTACTTCTTGGAGCAACAAGTGACTATAGGGCGACTCACCCTCCCCTAATGGTGCGCTATGTATAGGGTGAATGGTTCAACCTTCCCTTGTGATACCCCATGACAACTTATGGACAGGATGAGTGGTTCTCTTGCTGAGGCATGCTACCCATGTAGTCTAGGACTCATGGGAAGTACCTCTCATCTGGCCAATGAGTAGGGAAATCGGGTTAGGGACCATAGTAGTACTATTGATGGATGCATCATTGTACTACTGTACTCCCTATGATAGGATGACCTCCATTAATCTAGGATCATTGAAACTAATTTGGGATCAGTATGAGTGGTTTGAAACACTCTCTTTTGATATTGATATGGGATTAATGAAACTGACTTTGGGTCAATAAGAGTGACATAACTCACTCTCTTTTGGAACTGATTTGGGATCAATAAGAGTGGTATGACACACTCTCTTCATATGGAACTAACTTCAGGTTAGTAGAGAATGGTATCAAACATTCTCGATCAAATTTTCTTCTTCATGGTTTAGCACAGCAGAGCAGAACAGTGCAAGGCACTGATGGTAGAGATAGTACAGTTTGGCAGATGGATCAGCGGATGGAGTTCTTCCTAGTTGAGAGGGGGTGTTAAAATTGGCAACTAACGCCAAACTCAATCTGGGTCATCTTATTTATGGCAACTAATATTTTTCTTCGATTCCTCTCATCGAAAGGTGTAGGATTGATCTAAAGATCATATGATTCTAACAAGTATTCATGGAGATATGAGTTTATTTGTGTTATGGGACAATTCGTCAAGGTCGGCTAGCAACCAAGTTGACCCCACTTGTGCTCAACGTTTTAGTATAAATAGAGGTGCCTTGAAGGTCATTTGTACACACACATCTTGTGATCTCTTCCTCTCCACTTGTCTTGGGTTTTGGTGGGAGGATAGATCCTAAGAAGACAATGTTGCCCTAATGGAGATGATGCCCTAAAGTGTTGTTCAAAATGAAGCTGCCCTAAACGCAATTATGGTGAAGTCCTAAACGTAGGTCTAAGAGACCCTGTGACGCTGATCTATGAGACCCTAAATTTGGTGTCAATGTGCCCCAGTTGCAAGCTTGTGAGAAGATTTATTAACAAAAATAGGAGACATATATAAAATATATATGTATGTTTGTACTCTTTCATGGTTTGATGAAAGTAAGTTTGAAGATAGCATGATGATGATTGTTGCATAATGCAAAGAGGTGCAGCATGATGTGATGGATGCAACAACATGGTATATTGTAGCAGCATGATTTATTGTTGTAGCATGGTGTAACACTATGGTACATCATGGTGACGGGCATGGATGTATATCAACAACTTGATATTGCAGCAACTTGTTGGTGTTGGGTAAAGAAGTGATGGAATGGTGCAGCAATATGATATGATGGGACAACATAGTGATAGGGCGCAACAATATGATATGATGGGAAAGCATAGTAATAGGGTACAACAACATGAATGTATTGAAGTGCAGCATGAAGGATGTAGCATGTATATAATGGGTGCAACATAGTGCACAATGATGGGTACAACAATTGTTGGTGCAACATAGTGCACAGTGATGGGTATAGCAGTGAATAGGTGCATCATATTGTACAGTACAGTGATGCATAGTGCAGCATGTTGGGTACAACATGATGACGTACAACTTAGTGATGTCGCAACATGGTGCCGCACAGTGATGATGTACATCATATGATGGTGCAGCATGGTGCAACATAGTGATAGGTACAACAAGGTGATGGAATCAACTATGTTCGGATGAGCTACCTCATGTGTCATCTTCTTAGAGAAGATATCTACTCTTATTATGACAAGTCAAAATGTCAACTTTTGATGTGTACATACTATCTCTCTCTCTCTGTCTCTGTGTTGAACTATTGAAGAACATATAAGAAGAATTGATTAAGGGTTTCCCTAGATTAGGGTTTGTCCCTGGCTGGTGCCACATCTTGTGTCCTCTCGTCTTGGCTTATCTTTTGTGTTTTATGTTTATGTTCTATCTACATTTTACTATCATGCTAAATGTGATTGCAAATCTGGAATTGATACTGAGTTAATATGAAAAATTGAATTAAATTGCTCTCAGCATAGAACATACCTAAAATTAACATAAGGGAATTTACTGCTTTCTTCAGAGTTGCACTGCTCTTGTTCAACCTGCTACTTTACAGTGTGCTCCTTTTCTATTCGGGTCTTCTCGTCGGCCTCCTATCTTTGTTGTGTGACCAACTTCTGTATTGCCTGTTTCTCTACCTCCTTCCTCTTTTTCTCTACGGAGCTCCCTGCACCTTTGCTTGGACCCACGGCCAAGTCAGACAAAGTATGCCAATCTGCTAGCGAGCGCTTGATTATGTAATATTCCTAATTAGCTATGGCTAATTGGAATATTCGATTTTGTTCAATTTTTTCCTTCTATAGTTATTTGTAAATAAAAAGTGAGGAAGGGGGAACATAACTCACTTTAGAATAAAAAGTGACTTCCTAGGTAGCACAATGTTGTGACTTAAGGGGGGAACCAAGGGGGGCAAAGGGGGACGCAGAAATGTGGCCCACGCAGACACATGGAGGGACTTCGCATGAGGGAAGGAACACATGGCAAGAAGGGGATCACACAGGAGAAAGTGAGCCTAGGGATTGTGAGAGGTAGAGGCTATAAAATAGAGAGGAACCCCCTCACTTGGGATCATTCTGGTTATGAGCATTTTGATAGTCATTTCGACTTAGAGCATGCTGGCTGTTTAGCTAGTCTGCATCACTGTTTAGTGCATTGAATGTTTCTGTTTAGAGATCTCACCCTTAGTCCCGGGGGACTTCGAGTGCCTGCTTGGGCAAGGTATTTCCATTGGCATTCCAGCAGTAGATTCATCAGCATTTTAGCAGTAGTTTCATCAACATTTCAGCAGCAGTTTCATCAGCGTCTTTGAGGAACTGCGTAGAACCCCAAGGGGGTGATTTTTGGGGGTCGGCCATTTCAGAAAATATTTCTGAGTTTTTCTGGATTTCTTTATTAGAGTCTGATTCCAGAGTTTTATCCTTTTCTGAGGAGGGAAGCAGCCCCAAATCCTCATTCGATTTCTAGCAGCAGCAACAACACGATAGTTTCCCAGCAGCTGGGACGCAGATCAACGTTAGGCCATTCTAGGAAATATTTCTGGGTTTTTCTGCGTTTCTTGAGAAGATTCTGAATCCATAGTTTTAGCTTTTTCTGAGGAGGGGAACAGCCCCAAATCATCATTATTTCCTAGCAGCAGTAGCAACATCCACACAGAGATGTCGTTCTTATCATTCTGAGAGT
>APFE031241759.1:0-43174 GCA_000404065.3 Pinus taeda
GGCAGAGAGGAATCACTTACAAACTTATTTCCAGCTAAGAAACAGTCACTTGGACAACAGTGACCTGTATGGCATCTGGGAATCCAATCTGCCCACCTACTTCCTGCCTTCTATGAACATTTTCCCTGAAGTCATCCACCTCTGTGCAGAAAACTATGACCAGAAACTCAGAGCTGTGAAGTCTCCATCTGAGAGCATCCTCTTCTATATAACTCCAAATTCCATCAACCAGATGCCGAACTACAAGCAGACCCAGCTGCTATATCCCTTCTCCATGAACTACTTGCTAGATGAGGGCTCCAAGCTCTCTAGCACAGACATTGCTGCCATAGGCAGGAAATTCATGAAGGCAGACTGCCAGCCTTCTGGGCCACCTCCTTTTTCTTATGGAGATTTCAATGAGGTTGGCAAGCTGCTGGTAGATATGCTGACCTCTGTGTTGGGGTTCACTACAAATAAGGATGTTGATCTAACTGTGCTGGTCATGCTCTCAGCATATAGCCTTGTGAAGCCCCCTGATATGAAGTACAATTATGCCAAATACATTACCAATAAGATACATGATCAATTGACACAACTGAAGAGGGAGGCAATATTCCAATATTCCTCATACATCTATCACCTGTTCTTGTACTACCAAACAGATTGCTTCCAGTGCTCAATCAAGAAGATAGACTCACAGGGTCAGAGGAGGTCTGTGATCTTCTGGTCTTTAGTCTTCCACCAAGTCCAGAATTCCCCCTACTCATATTGTGAATTCATTGATCAGTTTGTGTATCCAGTCACATGCCTCTTAAAGAGGACCCCTCCTATCAGATTGTCCAAGGATATGTAGAAAACCTTGCAGCTATCCAGAAGTTACAAGATAGGTGATTGGTACTTGTACCAAAATCACACAGTCATCAGAATCTATGGTTGTGAGCTCTGTCCATATAGGCTCCCAAAATATGTGCCTATGAGGCTATTTGCCCTGGAATACTACAGACAGCTTATAAACTCTGATCTGACACACTTCCACAGTGCCAAGAAGAAAGCCAACCTAAAGTTCAGAGACCACCTAGGCCCATTTTTCATGAACAAGAAAGATGGTTGGCAAGAAGCTGATCAAATACTAGGGCAACAACTCAAACTCAAACAAAGCTTATGGTGGGTCCCTTATGACCCTGAAGGTTTCATCAGTGCCAGGAGGGTCAAATATAGGCTGCTAGCCTATAAGCATTGCCCATACCCACAAATACAACACTTTGCTAACCAAGATGAATGGGTACCTGAATCAGTAGTAGAGGAATTGACTCAGTAAGAAACAATGGAGCAGATTGTAAAGGACTTGGAAAAAACTCTTGACTTGGATTCTTGTCAACAGGTCTTGTTCAAACAACCAGTCCAAGCAAGAGAAGGCACTTCTACTGCTCCAGTTGTACAGGACACCCAGCAAGCTCCAGCAACAACAACTACAGCAAAGGGAAAGGAGAAGATGGATGAACAGCAACAGGAAGAGACAGGGAAGCCCAGCACATCAAAGGATCAGCAATCAGAGCAAGCCCCTCCACAGCAAACTGAACAAACCCAAATCCCAGTTTTGCAGACTCCTCTCAATGATGAGAGAGGAAGAAAGAGAGACAGAGAGGAGGTCACACCTCCAACAGGGTCATCACAGCAACGAGAGGCCAAGAGGCCAAGGATAGACCCTGAAACAGAAGAAGGAGACATCAGTGAAGAACGGGCAGAAAGCCACAGCAGAGAAAGGCAAACATGCCAGCAGACTACCACTAGCTCATTTCACCTAGAACAGGCCCAGCAGCATACCACAGAGGTGTCCTCCTCAAGACAACAGGGCAAGAAAATAGCTGCAGTCAAAGAAGGCTTCATAGAGATCAAGGCACAGAATGAATTGGTGAGAGTGCGGCTCTATGAGCAATTCTTGAAGACAACTCTAGCCAAAAAACAAAGGCTGATGGCTGCCTATGACTTGAAGGAAGAAAAGATGATCTTCACCGATCTGAAGCCTAAAGTCCCACATCCAAAGACCCCAGCAGACTACTACAGAACAAACTTGGAGGTCTTTTCCAAAGACATACACCCCATGGATCAGATTGAGCTGCACAAACAGACTGGGGAAATGATGTATGCAACACTTGCTGACAGGGCAATGCTGGCCCATCAGCTAAAGGAAGCCCTGAAGAACACAAACTTGTAGCTTGATTTTGAAAGGTTGTCTTCCTCTGCAAAGGACAATAGAATAAAGACTCTGGAGGACATAATAGTTGATTTGGGACATGACCCAAAGGACCCAAAGGGTGTTAGAGCCCTTATGAAGAAGAAAGAGGATGACATTGCTGCACTAAGAAGGCAGGCAAAATTGCCTCCTACCAGTCATCCTCAAACAGCAGAACTTGCACAAGAAAAGCAAGTAGATGATGCTATGGAGCTGCTCCTGGTAATGAACCAAAGAATATTACAAATGGAGGCAGAATTAGAGAAAGAACTGTAGGACAAGCAAGGGGAGTCAGCCTCCCAGCCCCCTCAAACATCAACAAATCTTGGACCTGCCCCTCCCACACAAGCAGCAGCAGCCCCTCCTGCTATTCCAGCACCTACCATAGCTACATCAGCAACAGGAGCAATAGCAGCAGCAAAATCCAGCATGAGCATGGAGGAGTTGATGAAAGCTGTTAAAGAGCTTGAGACTCAGGTCACTGAAATAAATGATGCTAAGGATAGACTGGCCAAGCTAGAGACCAGTTATGATAAATCAAAAATGATAGTAGCAGGAAAACAAAGAGAAATAAAGGCCCTAGAGGCCAAAGTGAAAACTCTGGAAAAAGAGTTGTTGCTAGGTAAAACCCTAGCAGAAATAAAGAAAATTATTTGGGCCAAAATTGGCCAATCTATACAAGACCAATGGAGGTCCATTCAAGCAATTTTTGAGCAGGTTGAGCTGATAGATGTGGCTCATGTAGAAATACAAAGAGCCAGGACAGCCCTGGGAATAATGCCTGAGCAGGCCACCAGAATGATACATTTCCTCAATAACCGCACTAGAGAGGAACTGGCAGCTCTAGAAATAAGCAGCAGAACAAATACAATCCTGACAGCCAAAAAGGTACTGACCTTGAGGAATTTTACTCAAACTCTGGAGAGGAAATGTCAGGAGATGAAAGCAGAGATTGATGAATTTAGAGCAAAAATGACTATACTAGAGGACAAAGGACTGCCAAACCTAGTGACTGGCACAGGACAGTTGCTGTCATATAATCAGTATATGACAAGGATCAACAATTATGTTGAAAATCAGATAACAGCATCCAGCAGCTCCACAGAAGAAGCAGGCCTTCCCTCTGGGCAGTCTCTCTATGACAAGCTAGAAAATCTGTTCTTTATTGAACATGAAATAAATCATCTGTTTGAAGTCCCTCCAAACTTTTACGGACATACATAGGCAGATGAAACACTAGTGAAAATGAGGAGGCATAGGCTACCTCCAGCTGATTGGTGGCAAGCAATGCTGGAGATTTTGCCCAGATAATTCCACTTTGCTTTTGCCTTTTTTGGGAAAAATCAAAGTTTTCAAGTCACGGTATAGGTCAGTAGGTAGGTCAGCAGGCAAATCAGCACACAGGTATAGCAAGCATCCGTACAAGTGACTCACCAATGCACCCATACAGCAGGCCCAATTAACGCAGAGTTAAAGGCACAGCTACAGCCCACTTTCCAGAGCCTTAAAGTCAAAAAACTGTCTGACAGAAAAATATCAGCTATCTCATCATTAAATGCTATATTTATGTTTTCATTTACTTTTTGTAAGAGATTTGTTGGTGCAATTTATTGCACAACAACTCTCTACTGAGATATTTTGTACCCTATTTTTGTATATATATCCCCTCAGATAACGCATTGAGGGTGGGTTGTAGTGTAATTCTTTCTGAAGAGCTCTATTGTATTCTGGAGACATTTTTTGATAATACAAATTGCTGATGGAGATTTCTGGTTCTTATACTATCTGAAGATGGAAATTAATGGCTCTGTTTAGTTGCAGAATTCCTGTGTCATTTGCTGAAGCAATAAGTTTCTCTGAACTGTGTATGTGTTTTCTGTGTATTCCATAATTCTTATGTTTCCATAATCTTAGTAAGTAGAGAAAAACAATAGGCTAGGATTTGTTTTAAACACCCTGTGCTCAATCTCTATTTCTAAATATGTTTTCTTCTGGATTAGCCATAGATATGAATTCTTAATTGCTCATGTCTGAACTAATCCTGTCATGGTGAATATTGTTTAAGAATTCTTAACGCTCTTAAGCAATACCTTCATGTTTCTTTATTGAGCATAGTGAAAGATTCTTAATTGCCTTTCACTCACTAATTCCATAATTTCATCAAAAAATCTGGTAAATTGTTTCACATATGCCTAACTTGCTCTGCAGCAACACTCTGTCTTCATAAATCCACTCTCAGTAGCACAAATACCTCAACTCCATTTCCCAATGGAACAAACTGTCATATGATCTGTATCTCAGTTCTATCTTAATTCACCAACCCACCAAATTCAAACAAAAAAGTACACCATAGCTAGCCTAAAAACATTCATCAACAAAGCTAAACTATAAAGAGAGAGCCCTCTCTGGTTGCAGGTAGGCTAGAGCCTGTAGCTGAAAGATTGGTCAGTGGTTACCTCGGCCGTATTCCCTTTAGGAAGCAGGGAACAACCTGAGTGATAACAAGTTCCTTGCCAACCTTGTTGCCAAGATTGGTTTTGGGGTTGAGATGGCCAATGTTGCAAAGGAAAAGGTGTGTTCCAATTACTTTTGGGTGGATATGCATAACCTTAAAATTGTGCATTAGGTTCTTGCATCATATCCAGTTGAATAGGTTGCCATGGTCCTCTTGCAACTACATAACATTGCTGCATTGGCAATTGACTTGCTCCATTGTCCTCTTGGTGAACTTCCTTCAACCTTGGTAATGAGGAGGAACATTTAACATCATGTGATTCTGCATGGACAACACAAACATCTTCCTTCTTCTCATTTTGTATTCTTAACATTTCTACTTGTTCAGTTAGATTGCTAAGAATTTCTGTTTTAAAGTCATCAAACAAATTTCCAAGTTTAGCTTGACCTACTGATCTTGATGTTGATTGACTTACTCTTGCCCTTCCTCTTGATATGTGTTTGCATGTTTCACAAATTTCTTCAAATGATAATTGGTATAGATCACCTCTACTCATGAGATAAAGGAGATTAATCCATTCATCCCTAATTGTTCTAAGTAAGGGGGTTCTAGTGTGTCAGATCCTAAATGATGTAGTTTTCCCTTCTTAACATTATAAATGAGCCTATCTATTAGATCCTCTAGACTCTCATCTTCTCTTTAATTCATTTAAATATTTCTTCTTTAAGATCATGATCTTTATATTTTTCTAGAAATATATTTTGCATATCATTCCATGATCTTATTGAATTAGTCCCTAAACTCATGAACCATTTAAGAGCTCTATCCTTCAATGTTTCCAAGAACAATCTGAGTTTTTGACATTTTAATAAGTAACCATAAGATCAAAAAACAATCTCAAATTCAAAGAGAAAGGTTTCCGGATCCTCTGACCTTCGACCACGAAAATTTGTAAGAAAAGATGGAGGGATGTTCTTTATGTGCACACTACCATCATTATCTTGAATGATAAATCTGAGAGGATATTCCCCATTATCATCATCTCCATCCATTTCTTCTACATTCTTTGCCAACTTCTTCTTCTACATGCAAAAGTGAATGGTGATGTGGATCTTACTGCACCACGTGATCAAATGGGAGGGTGGGTTGTCGTTGGAGAAATTTTGTTTTTGTTCTGATGATTGAATGAAAATTTCTACTTTTGAAATTAAATATGCCTAATGCAAATATTTTGTTTTTGCAAAAAGTGAAAAGAAATGAATCAAGTAGGGAAGAAAACACTGCATACTTTGACACCTCACTGGCTACGGCGCCAAAAAGTGATGAGCCTCGGTATTACAACAAGAATGTTGCAACTCCCAAGGCTACCAACTTTAATTATCAACTCGAGGTTCATACAAACTTAAGAGGTATTTGCACTATATGTGTAGCATACAATGTGTCCTTCCTTTTTTGTCATGATGTAAGGGAATGCATGTACTGAAGTCAAATCCTAAACTAATTGTAGAAAATGAAATGTTCAAATTGGAACCTTAACTCATTGCAAGAAGGAAAGTACAAGGAAAGAGACTGAAATCAAATGCTATAACACACCATTTTCTAACTAACTGCTACGAGGCTTTGCTTCAAAAGAATGCTAAGTTAACATGTATGCAATCCTACTCTCCTAAGCATGCAGATTCAAACCATCAAAACTTCTACCGATGTGCATGTAAATGAATAAAATAAATATGTTTTTCTTTTTGTCTTTTTTCATGTGAGAGTTTGAAAGATAATCTCTTTTGGTGATGTGGCGGGTGGCTTGGAGATGATGGTGAATGGTTAGAAGGCTTGGGAGACAAGTAGGGACCCTTTTCTAACTTCTTAGAGGCTTTTTCCTCAATTCGGCCTCAAAACATGGTTTCCTATAGTATGCTACAATATTTCCTACAGGATGTCCTGAAAACCTACAGGATCCCCTGAAAACCTATAGGATACAACCAAGAGAAAAAGGATGGATGTTGAAGGTGATGAAAATATTAATGAAGGTGGTCTGTGGATGGAATGAGGCAAGAGAGTGCCTAGGACCACTTCAGAACTCAAAACCAAAGTTGGGAGATTGTTGCATTTGCTCAAAAGGCTTGGAGAATTTTCCTTGTGAAATGATGAAATTGGTGAGGGTTTAGTGAAAGAGAGTGAGGACCATGGGTGGATGAAGTTGGGATGAGGTTGTTGACTATGAAATCTCTTTGTACTCCTCAAACACCTGCATTGCATCAAACACTGACATTTACCCAAAAATCATGCAAACAAAAAGAATTTCAAATTATCTAAAGGAAACAAAATTTCATGAGCTAGTTGTCTACTTTATGCATGGGAAAAACTTGTGGAATGATATAAAACATTGATGAGATATAATGTAAGACTGGAAATAGAAGAAATGGAAGTCAAATCCTACTCTTGACAACTAGCAAAAGGTTGACCTAAGTGTGGAGAAAGAAGGTTAAAATGGTCTTCATGGCATGGAGGTCAAGTAGAGGCCTAATCCCAACTTCAATGATGATTTTTGATGCAGGAGCATCGAGACATAGCTAGTAATGTGATTGTATGTTCACGTATTGTGGCTAACAAGAGATGGATTTATTGACCTGAGTGGTCAAAATCAATTCTTAGGAAAGAGGGTTGGATCTCTCGAATTGATCTTTACTTCAATTATTTTAACAATTAAATCATTGTATTATTTTTAGAACAGTAGATAAGTGTTAGGATAGGTGTGTATCAGAGCTTGAGAATAGCGATCTAATAGTTAAGCTGATAAAAATAGAGATTGAGTTGTCAATGTTGTTAGGTTAGGATTTGATCCATAAAAGAAAGGGAAAAATGTAATGATAGATTTTTGGATGGAATAGGAGAGTGAGTAAGCGAGAGATTAAGAAAGAGATTAGGGTTTGCGAGTAAAACAGAGGTCAGACAAATTGTTGTAATCGAGCCGAGAGGGCCAAGACTCTGTAATTTGTATTTTATTGAAATAATTTTTTAAATGTGGCGTTGCATATTATTCCTAGTGTGAATTTAACTTGAATCTGTGTATCATCATTCTGGACCCTAATCGGGTATTATTTTCCATTTATGTATTTCATTGATAATTACAGCCAAATAGCATTAAGGGTTAATACCAATATTAGGTGCTAAATCTTATTAAGTATATTTATTAAAGGTTTTGTATTAAGCACGTGGGTAGTATTCAGAAAGCAGTAAGTGGTATATCGCGTGGAAAATAAATGGTAAATGGTATTTTTCAAAATTACACAGTTAACCTAAGGTGCTGACACGGCATGAAAAAACCACTTATCTCATGTGTTCTTAACCTGATATGAATTGTGCAAGTAATCGCGCAAGATTGCATGATAACCGTTAGATCGAACAGGGCAGATCGACAGTGGAAATCAGCCAAGCTAGTTGGCAAGTTGATACGACAAGATATATGTTGGATCTGAAGAAGCTAGATCAATAGTGGAGATTGAAGCACTCGGGGAATGAGAAGTCAAAGTAGGACCAACGGTGATTGGTCAGGCAAGCGAGACCCTCGGGAGGGAATACACATAAAAAATATGTTTAACATGTAGCTAATTAGTTTTTAAGTGAACCATTAGTCTAATTCTAGACTACCACATCAATTTTGGTAACTATCCACATCATTTGGTATCAGAGCTCAAGGATTAAGTTTGCTATAGTAAACATGCCACCTAGGAGAGGAGCTGGCATAGGTCGGGGGAGACCTATAGCGAATGCAGTTCTGTTGGAAGAGATTCAAAACCTCCGTACTGTTGAAAAGTATGCAATAAGAAATGCTAAATTTAGAAAGTGCTAAAAATAGAACTGTTAAAAATAACACTTCTCAAAATAGCAGTTTGGCCATCTTGGGTGAGAGGTGAAACTTCTAAAAATAGAATCTTCTAAAAATAACATTTCGAGGTCCCTTCCTATTTTTAGCAGTCCCTGGTGTAACTATAGGAAGTAAAAACGAATTTGGTCTTTACAGCAGTTTAAAATATTAATTAATTAATCTCCATAAGTTAATTAGTTAAGGAAAAACAAACTTGAAGTCTATGTGAAGACATGCAATAGTTTATCTATTAATTGATGAATTTATCCATTAGTTAAAGAGATAAGGATGAGTTGTAATTATGAGTTGTAATTAGTTGGCTCAGTTAACTGAGTCAAGTCCAGTTAGATTAATTTAACAAGTTTTTAAATTAATGAGGTTCAGTTTGTTAATGCTTGCATGCATGTAACAACTGGTATTTTCAGATAACTGAATATTATAGCTTAAATAACTCATGCATGTCAATTCAAACAAAGACCTAGTTGAGATCATATAAGGGACAGTGTACTATTAGTTGGATGAATATTTTTTCCTATAAAGGAAGCTCATCCATGATGAGGATTTATCTCCTTCGGGTTTGTGCAGTTAGATCAGAGGTTAGTGAGTGTGTGAAGAGGCCAATTCGCACAGGTGGCAGCACTGGACCCCAAGGAAAACTGCATAAGGAAATAGGAGGCTTGGAGGGCAGAGAACAAGGTTTGTGAGAAGCCTTTGACTGTCTATGAGTAGCAAAGGGATTGTATTGAGAGTTGGATAGCTTTCGAGCTAAGGTTTTGTGTAATCTGGACTATATTTCCACTTGTACGATAATACAGAGATAGGATTTTAGGCAGGTGCTTTCCCCAGGTAAATTCTTATGTGTTATGTGCGATTGATTCCTTCTTATCAGTTATATGTGTTCTTATTGATGTTGCTCATGGTTGATTAAGCTTACACTAAATTGTTTGTACAAGTAGATAAAGTGTTTCGCTTTAGTACATTGCATTAGCAGTTTGATCTATAGTGGGAATTTCTACATGGTATCGGAGCTAGCTGATTTGTAGAAAAATTTCTACATGGTATCAAAGCTAACTGATTTGTAGGAAAATTCTACAAAATTTTACACGGTATCAGAGCACAGGTGATCAAGGAGAGAATAGTATAATGAGAGGAGATTTCGAAGTTTTGAGTTTTGGGCCGAGATTTGCAGAGAAGATCTAAAAAATTTTGTACAAAATTTTCAGAAACAAATAATAGATTTGGATTCCTTGCTGAAAAAGACCCAAATTCAAAAAAAAATCAGTTGAATCGGAGTTCGGATGAGGGAGATATCGCTGATTTAAAATCAGCTCTTTTTCTAGAAAATTTCATGACAGCGGAAAGTGGAAATAGATTGGTGTGCTAGCCAAGAACCTATATGCACTTGAGGTACAAGATTCATGCAAAGCCTTGAGGAGCAAGGCAAAGGTTAGATACTTGGTGGTTGATAGGGAGAGTAAATTACCTCTCAACATGCAGCGCCAAAAGAATTCTCAAGCAATTGTGGAGGAGCCACAATTGGTGTAGTAAAGCAGCCACAACAGGGGAAGCTGAGAGGAGATCGAGTAGAGACATCTACTCATGCAGAGACCTACAGTAGGGGGAAACTTTGAGCCAGGTGGGTAGAGGGATCACATGCAGCCATATCTCCAGGTAGGATGTGGGGCGATGTGGAGTGATTGTCCCAAGGAGGAGGGGCAGGATCCTTGAGGTACCCAACCTCTTGGATGAGACCTTACTACGGGAAACCCTATGTGGAGTAGCAAGAACTGACTGATTGGGTAGAGACAGATGTGGATGGAGCGGTAGAGAGAGCTACAGTGCAAGGAATCCCAGGACAGCGCAGAGCATGGGCTGCAGTAATGCGAGAAGCACAAGTGTGTTGCACAGTGCAGGGTAGCACAGAGAAGGGTGCAACGGTGCGAGATGCATGGAGGCAGTAGTGTAGAGGTTAGAAAGGGAGCACTTGTCAGCAGTTGGTAGAGCTTCAGCATCAGAGTATGTTTCTAGCCCAACAGAGTGGTCAGTTGGGAATTTTTTTTGTTCTGAATGTTGTTGGAGCAACCGCACTTGGTAAATGTGTTGCATGCAGAACATTCTAGAGTTACAGGAAGCCTTTCTTGTTGAGAGGGAGTGTTGAAAAGTATGCAACAAGAAATGCTAAATTTAGAAAGTGTTAAAAATAGAACTTCTAAAAATAGCAGTTTGGCCAATGAGCAATTTGGCCACCTTGAGTGAGAGGTGAAACTGCTAAAAATAGAATCTTCTAAAAATAGCATTTCTGGGTCCCTTCCTATTTTTAGCAGTCCCTAGTCTAACTATGGGAAGTAAAAACGAATTTGCTCTTAACAACAGTTTAAAATATTAATTAATTAATCTCCATGAGTTAATTAGTTAAGGAAAAACAAACTTGAAGTATATGTGAGGACATGCAACAGTTTATCTATTAATTGATGAATTTATTCATCAGTTAAAGAGATAAGGATGAGTTGTAATTAGTTGGCTCAGTTAATTGAGTCAAGTCCAGTTAGATTAATTTAACAAGTTGTTAAATTAATGAGATTCAGTTTTTTAATGCTTGCATGCATGTAACAACTGGTATTTTCATATAACTAAATATTATAGCTTAAATAACTCATGCATGTCAATTCAGACAGAGACCCAGTTGAGATCAGAGAAGGGATAGTGTACTATCAGTTGGATGAATATTTTTCCTATAAAGGAAGCTCATCCATGATGAGAATTTATCTCCTTCGGGTTTGTGCAGTTAGATCAGAGATTAGTGAGTGTGTGAAGAGGCCAATTCACACATGTGGCAACACTGGACCCCAAGGAAAACTGCACAAGAAAATAGGAGGCTTGGAGGGCAGAGGAGAAGGTTTGTGAGAAGCCTTTGACTGTCTATGAGCAGCAGAGGGATTGTACTGAGAGCTGGATAGCTTCCGAGCTAAGGCTTTGTGTAATCCAGACTATATTTCCACTTGTATGATAATACAGAGATGGGGTTTTAGGCATGTGCTTTCCCCGGGTAAATTCTTATGTGTTATGTGTGATTGATTCCTTCTGATTAGTTATATGTGTTCTTATTGATGTTGCTCATGGTTGATTAAGCTTACGCTAAATTGTTTGTAGAAGTAGATCAAGTGTTTTGCTTTAGTACATTGCATTAGCAGGTTGATCTACTATGGGAATTTCTACATGGTATCGGAGCTAGTTGATTTGTAGAAAAACTTCTACATGGTATCAAAGCTAGTTGATTTGTAGGAAAAATTCTACAAAATTCTACACGTACAAGGATGGAGACAATGGAAACTGCTCAAAGGAGAGAACCTGATGAAGGAGATGCTAGTGCTGCAAAGGAATCTTCTAAGGAAGAAGAAGAGGATGAAAGCAAAGCTACCAAAGTTCTCAAAATGTTGGCCAAAGTAAGTGGAAGACCAAAGGTGGAAATACCTTTGTATGACGGAAATCTCAATGTAGAAGAGTTGATGGACTGGATCAGTTCATTGGACAAGTATTTCAACTATGAGGAGGTTTATGACAAAAAGAAGGTGAAATTTGCAGTTACCAGATTGAAGGGTCACGCAGCTATCTGGCAGGATCAACTACAAACATCCAGAGAGAGAAAGGGGAAGCCCAAGATCAAACAATGGGATAAAATGATGATTAGTTTGAAAGGTAAATTCATGCCAAAATATTATCAGTTAAATCTTTTCAGACAGTTACAGAATTTGAGACAAAAAGGGATCACTGTCAAAGAATATACAAAAGAATTTTATAAGTTGAGCATTAGAGTAGGACATCCAAAGGATGATGTAGAAAAGGTAGCCAGATACATCAATGGTTTGAGATATGACATACAGGATGAAATCAACTTGCTGAGTCTGAAGACAATTGAAGATGCCTATCAAGCAGCTTTGAAAGTAGAGGAGAAGATGTTGAGGAAACAAAATTAGAGGAACGGAAGGAAAAGCTCAGCAAGAGGTAGAGGAACTACTAGATCAATATTTAAGCACCCACATGGTGAAGCAAGAGGTTCAAGTAGTAAACCACCATAGAGAGGAGACTTTAGTAGAGGAATATTTCCACCCATAGGAAGAGGTCGGGGAAGAGAAATTTGGTGTTATACATGTGGAGAATGGGGACATGGATCATGGGATTGTCCTCATAATAAAGCAACAAATTAGCGAAATATGAATGTGGCTGAGGCAAAGGAAGAAAAACCCCAAATTTCAAATAAGGAAGAATAACCCTAAGTAGGAGAATCTTTGTTGTTGAAAAGGGTATTGCTTAAAGCAGAGAAAGAGACAGGAGAACCAGCTCAGAGAAAGAGTTTATTCAGAACTACATGCAAGTCCATAGGAAAATGTTGTAAAGTGATAATTGACAGCTAAAGCACTGATAACCTAGTTTCTACAAAAATGGTGGACAAGTTAGGATTAGTGAAAACAGTACATCCTACTCCTTACAAAGTATCATGGTTGCAAAAAGGACATCAACTTATTGTGACAGAATAATGCAAAGTAGAATTCTAGATTGGTACTTATAAGGATGTGGTATTATGTGATGTAATGCCAATGGATGTATGCCATGTATTGTTGGGAAGACCTTGGCAGTTTGATCGGAAAGCTATACATGATGGGAGAAGAAACACTTATACTCTAGAGAAGGATGGGAATAAACATACGTTGTTGCCATTGAAGAATGAAGCAGACAAAGAAGTGCCAGGAAACAATGTTATGCTGATAAGTGGGAAAGAATTGCTGCAAGAAGTCAAGAAAGATGAACATATACATTTTTTTGACATAAGGAGACCTAAGGTAATTTTGACCTCCACAAACTTAGATGATTTATCTGAAGAAATAAAAACTCTGTTGAATGATTTTGCTAATATTATTATGGATGAGCTACCAAATGCATTACCACCAATCAAGAATATTAGTCATCACATTGATCTAATACCTGAAGTAAGTTTGCCAAATAAAGTAGCATATAGGTTAACTCCTCGATAAAATGCAAAGGTTGGGAGAGAAGTGCGAGAACTAATGGATAAGGGATTAATCAGAGAGAGTCTTAGTCCATGTGTTGTACCAACAGTACTCAGTCCAAAGAAAGGAGGTGAATGGTGCACGTGTACTGATTCCAGAGCCATAAACAAGATTACTATCAGGTATAGATTTCCCTTACCACATGGATGATTTGATGGATTATTTAAGTGGGTCAAAGTATTTTACTAAAAAATATCTGAAGAGTGGATACCATAAAATAAGGATTAGAGAAGGAGATGAATCGCAGACTATATTTAAAACAAATAATGGGTTGTATGAGTGGTTAGTGATGCCTTTTGGACTCACTAATGCACCCAACACATTCATGAGATTGATGAATGAAGTCTTCAAGGAATATGCATGCAAGTTTGTGATTGTTTATCTTGATGATATTCTAGTTTTTAGTAGAAGCAAAGAAGAACATCTGGAGCATCTTAAGTTGGTTCTAATAACTCTGCAGAAAGAGAAACTGCTGATAAATCTAAAGAAATGTAGTTTCATGAAAGAAGAATTAATCTATTTGGGGTTTGTAGTTTCTAAAGAAGGTCTGAAAATGGATCCGGAGAAAGTCCACCAATTTGGAACTGGCCTATTCCAAGAAACATATTTGAGGTAAGAAGCTTTCATGGTCTTGCAAGTTTTTATAGAAAAATTATTAGAAGTTTTAGTCAGATTTGTGCACCAATTATTGAAAGTATCAAATAGATTAATCAGCCATTCAAGTGGACAGAAGCAGCAAACCAAAATTTTAAGTTGCTGAAGAAGAAAATTACAGAAAAAACCAGGTTTAGCTTTGCCTTATTTTCGAAAAATTTTCCAATTTGAAATTGATGCTAGTGGAGTTGCAATTGGAGCAGTTTTAAGTCAGGAACAGAGACCAATAGCATACTTTAGTGAGAAACTAAATGAATCTAAGAAGAAATATTCTTCTTATGAAAAAGAATTTTATGTTATTGTGCAAGCTTAAAAAAAATGGACATTATTTACTACCAAAAAAGTTTGTATTGTATTCTGGCAATCATGCATTACAGTTCATAAACAACCAACCAGAATTAAACCAGAAGCATGCCAAGTCGGTAGAATTTTTGCAGAGTTTCACTTTTGTGATAAAACATACAAGTGGTAAGTTGAACAAAGTTGTTGACGCTCTAAGCAAGGTAAATTTCATTGTGCAAGAATTAAGAGTTGATGTTGTATGATTTGAAGAAATGGTTGATATGTATATAGATGATGCAGAATTTAAAGATATTTATGCAATTGTACAAAATCCAATAGTTCATAATAGAAGCTAGTGGTTAGATTATCTTATCCAAGGAGGTTTTTTGTTTAAAGGTAACAAATTGAGCATTCCCAAATGTTCTATGAGGGAAAACATAATCAAGGAGACACACAGTGGAGAGTTATCTGGGCACTTTGGACAAGACAAAACCTTTGCTCAGGTAAATGATTTTTACCACTAGCCAAAGATGCAAACTGATGTTAACAAATTTGTTGAGAAGTGCAGGATCTGTCAGCATGCTAAGGGGAGAAGCAAAAATACAATATTGTACCAGCCATTACCAATACTAGACAGACCATGGGATGCAGTTAGTATGGATTTTGTTTTGAGATTACCTAGAACTCAAAGAGGAAATGATTACATTTATGTTGTGGTAGATAGATTTTCTAAAATGGCACATTTCATTGCATGTAAAAAGACTAGTGATGCAACACATATTGCTAATCTATTTTTTTCAGAAGTTGTAAGGTTACATGGATTTCCTATAAGTATTGTGCCGGATAGGGATACAAAGTTTGTTGGGCATTTCTGGAGAACTCTTTAGAAGAAACTAGGTGCCAACCTTAGTTTCAGTTTAGCGTATTACCCTCAAAAAGATGGACAGACCAAAGTGGTAAACAGAAGCTTGGAAAACATATTGAGAAGTTTAGTGTATCAAAATCCTAAGCAATGGGATTTAGCACTTTCTCAAGCTGATTTTTCTTATAATGACACTCCAAACCGAAGTACTGAGATGAGTCCATTTTAGATTCTTTTTGGAATGAGTCCAAGAGGTGTGTATGAGCTTAAAAATTTGGGCAAACGGGAAACAAGAAGTGAAAAGGTCGAAGAGTTTGCAGAGTAGATGCAGAGACTACAAGAAGATGTCAAAGAAAGATTGCAGGAAAGCAGTGGAAAATACAAACAGAGAGTTGATATGAGGAGGAAAGAAAAAGAATTCCAAGTGGGAGAACTAGTGATGGTGTACTTGAGGAAAGAAAGACTTCCTATTAGGACTTATAATAAACCAAAGATGAAAAAGATAGGGCCATGCAGAATTGTGAGGAAGTTTTCAACCAATGCTTATGAAATTGAGTTGCGAGAATGGATTGAAATATCACCTATCTTCAATGTTGCAGATTTATATCCATACAAGGAGAGAGCAGCAGAGTTACAAAATGAACCTACAAAAGATGGAGTTCAGACTTTAAATTGGGAAGAACAAATGCCAAAGACAGTCAAGAAATAGGTGGAAGTTTTTTTGGAGAAAAGAGTATCCAAAAGAACCAGAGGACAATATTATTTTCAGTATCTAGTCAAATGGAAGGGACAACCAATGAAGGATGCCAGTTGGTTAACAACAGCAGAATTACAGAACTACAGAGTCAATCCTGACAGTTTGAGATTCTTTTCTTCCCCGTGAGTCTGATGCAGAAGCATCCTGACTTAGCCAGCAATGTGATTGTATGTTCACATGTTGTGGCTAACAAGAGATGGATTTTATTGAACTGAGTGGTCAAAATCAATTCTTAGGAGATAGGGTTGGATCTCTCGAATTGATCTTTACTTCAATTATTGTAACAATTAAATCATTGTATTATTTTTAGAACAGGAGATAAGTGTTAGGATGGGTGTGTATCAGAGCTTGAGAATAGGGATTTAATAGTTGAGCTGATAAAAATAGATATTGAGTTGTCAATGTTGTTAGGATAGGATTTAATCCATAAAAGAAAGGAAAAAAATGTAATGATATATTTCTGGATGGAATAGGAGAGTGAGTAAGCGAGAGATTGAGAGAGAGATGGGGTTTGTGAGTGAAACAGAGGTCAGACAAATTGTTGTAATTAAGTCGAGAGGGCCAAGACTCTGTAATTTGTATTTTATTGAAATAATTGATTAAGTGTGGCGTTGTGTATTATTCCTTGTGTGAAATTCTCTTGAATTTGTGTATCGACATTTTGGACCGTAATCGGATATTATTTTCCATTTATGTGTTTGATTGATAATTAACGTTAAGGGTTAATACCGAGATTAGAAGTTAAATCTTATTAAGTATATTTCTCAAAAGTTTTGTATTAAGCACGTGGATAGTATTCGAAAAGTAGTAAGTGGTATATCACATGGAAAATAAATGGTAAATTGTATTTTTCCAAATTGTGCGATTAACCTAAGGTGATGACACGTGACATGGAGAAACTACTTATCTCGTGTGCTCTCGACCTGATATTGATTGTGCAAGTAATTGTGCGATATTGCACGATAATCGTTGGATCGAACGGGACAAATCCACAATGGAAACTAGTCAAACTAGTTGGAAAGAGGATATGATGTGATATCTATTAGATCTAAATAAGCCAGATCAACAGTGGAGATTGAAGCACTCGGGGAGTAAGAAGTCAAAGTAGGACCGACAGTGATTGGTTAGGCAAGCGGGACCCTCGGGAGGGAATACACGTACAAAATATGTTTAACGCGCAGCTGATTGGTTTTTAAGTGAAACATTAGTCTAATTCTAGACTACCACATCAATTTTGGTAACCATCCACATCAATTTTTCTCAATTTGGGCTCAAAATAGGCTTTCCTACAGGATGCTACGGTGATTTACTACAGGATGTATAGATTTACTATAATTCATCGAATGACCAAGCAAACCAAATCCAAATTGGATGGGACAAATTTTTTTATTAACTATGTCGTCTTAGGTCCCCATTCCAAGTGAAATCACTCAAAAAGACCTCTGCTAACCCATGCTAAAAAATAGAAAAACATTACTAGTCGAAAATCTAGAAATTCGAGAACTGGTGAGCTAGTAAATCTAAAAAATGTCTAACCAAATCAAATCAAAATGCAATGGGGTAAATTTTGTTATGAACTAGAATGTTTTTGTGATGTAATGCAAGTGAAACTAACTCGATTGAAACTTGTTAGCATGCTATAAAAAATAGCATAAATGTATTTTTCTTTACCACAAAGGAGTTCCAGAAATTTAGATTTGGGAATAAGAAAACTAATCCAACCATCTCAATGATTAATATGAACTTCCAAAGCTTTTCCAAGGATGAAATAACACTTGTGATCCTGCAAAAGAACTTACACCAACCATTTAACTAAATCCTACAACAAGAAATCATTAATACTAAATGTAGAAATAGAAATAAATAAAAACAAGAGATGCATGTGAATAAGCAGTGAAAAGAATGAAAGAAAATGATACAAAAGGGATATGAGGCTCTTGGGATGGCCAAGCCCAAGGAAAATCAAAGACCTATGGAGGAGAACAAAATTTAGAAGCTAAACATGACACCAATATTCATTATTTTCATCAATAGAATTACATCCTTGTAAGAAAAATACAATGGAGCTGCAAAAATACAAGCTCTCTCCACAATAAAACTAATGAAAATCTATCCCTAGAGGCAAATTTGACTTGGTACTTATACAAAATTATTATAAAGCATTCCCCATGAGTGGAGGAAGTTTTCCCCACCAAAATCCCTTGATTAGTGGATCTGGTCCCCAATACTAGGAATCTGCATTAAATGGTAGGGAACACATTCCTAGATTTTCTCAATCATTAGAGTTCCACAATCTGTGCCATAATTCCATAATATATTGTTGATTTATTATTTATTATTGATCCTCTTATAGTAGGGAACAAGTCCCTAAATTATCTCCTCCTCCAAATCTTCATAATATGCCCAATATTCTCATAATATTCCACAAAAATAAATAATATTAGGCACAAATATCCATTTATTCATAAACCTTCCTAATGAATATATTAAAGTTAAAAATAAATTATCTAATGCAGAAAAAGAGATTTAATGTGCTGAAGGATGGTCATAGGCCTTAATTTATGTTTTAATTTAGAGGCCCATCAATATGGTGGCTACATGCCTCAGAACTGCGTTAAAATGTGTCTCAAGAGCCTTTTTATTATTGAAAAACAAGGGAAAACCCTAAACAATCGAAACACTAACCCCAAGAGATGGAATGCCAAGAGTTTGTGGGCCCCATTGGGCAACCAACTTCTCGAGGTAGTAACTTGATCATATTATCTCCATTTGGCATGTATGATACCTTGTTACAAATATCTCTCTGAGTACTACAGGATTTGTTACAAACCCCTACCCATGGCTATGGACCTGCTACAGACCTCAAAAAAATGTTGTTTAGGAGGTCAAAACTGCTCTAGAACTTCAGGACTCGAAAAAGCTACTAAAAATAGTAAATGTTGCTATAAACAAGGAAACTAACTCGACGTCTAGGTGGAATAGGTGGGTGGACACCAATATCCACCTGGGTCATTTAAGTTATTCTCACCACATGTTTTATTTTCCCTTCAAGTGATATATTCCAATTTGGGCACCCAAGTTTGATGAATAGTTATACAATTCGATAAGGGTGACAGGAGAACGAAAGGGGGGGTGATTATTCAACATCTATTCTTAGGATACTTTCCAATGGATCTCAAGATTAGAAATATATTCAAAAGGATCTACTATCTCTCCAATTTGGTGGTAGTGCAATAAATATTTCATGTGCTTATCCACAGTAATTATGAAGTAGACCATAGCAGCTAATCAAGGCTCAAAGTTAGACCCTAGAATAAATAGTACTAGTGGGGCGAGGGATTTCCACCCATCTCCTCATTATCCTTTAATTAACTTGGATGGTAATATTATTTTATCCTAACAACATAAAGGGAGATTCAACATGGATTTATCCATGTTGAGAAAATTATCAAAAGGGAAATGAATGGTAATGGCTCAATGGAATTTCGTCCTCATGCAAAATTTGAATCAATTTGTCCTTTTACGACATGCAATTTATTTTGGTAAGTTAATTTTATTGACATCTTTGTTTGCATTAAAGCACTTGTCTCCTTTTAAAGTATCATTTTTAGGAAATCTATAGTAGTGGTTAAAGGAAGATACTATGAAGTTTTCAATAATGAATAGGGGAAGGCTAGTGTTTGAGGTGCTTTAATTCAACAGTTGAAGTGTAGTTGGGTTCAATTTTCCCTTTCTCCAAATAATTCTCAAGTTCATTTGGAAAAATAAGAATGTAGAAACAATGTTCTTATACACCTATAATGACAAGCTCAAGTAGGATATTCATACTATGAAAGACAAAATGCTTCAAATTGCAACTCATGTACAATTAGTTGGGCTCAAGTTTCACAACTACCATGTAGACCATGGGATATCCTTGGACTCAAATGCACAAGGTAGAGGGTGAAATTAATCAACTAAGGCTTCAAGTCAAGGAAATTCAGTAAGGAAGAGAAGTAGAAGGTCAACTCTCTAGATATTTTGGTAATTCTATTTTTTTAAGTCCTACTAATATCCTCGATCTAAATAGTATTGATCCCTCCTAGGAGCTTGTTTCGTGATGCTTAGCACTAAATAGTCATGAAATGTAAATTTTGTCTAATCTTGGGGTATTTTTGGAGGTAATTGTGTGGAGCATGATTATTCAGAGGTCTTTGTTTCAGCCGGATGTATACCCCAGGAAGCTTGTACACCCCTCCATGGGGGGGGGTGCGAGGGGGACTTGTCCCCCCCGCAAGGGTCCAGGGGGGCCGATTCCCCCCCGGCTGGGGGGTCTGGGGGCCATCAGTCCCTTGGCGAAGGCTCGGGGGAAACGCTCCCGAACCTAAAAATAGATGTAAAATTGCCTTGTAAAAGTATAGTAATTTCTAGTCAATCTGGGATGTTCATTAGGCAGATGATCTAACGATAGAACTTATGTTTAGTTTATGGTTTTTTGCCCTATAAGGAAACCCCTCTCTTTGTATGAGGGCATTGTATTTGAGGCTATGTAATAGATGTGTATTCTCCGAGCGAGAAACAAAGAGGCAAGACTGTGAGAGTAAACAGAGGATATTACAGCGGATCTGTTGTAGGTTGTGTCTCTTCATTTTGCTGGATAATAGAAAGGAAGGACTGACTATTCGGGGTGGACGTAGCCCAAACTGGGTGAACCACGTATATCTGTGTCTCTCTTGTTTTATGCGTTTTCTGTGTTTATATTTCTACAATATTTTATGTGTTCCATTGCTCCGTAATATATAATATTCTAACAAATAGGTCAAGTAATTTTCAATTTTATGTTAGATATTAGGTGGAAAGAGAAGTTTGAACTTAATATTTTCTCTCTGGGCGTATTAATTGTGCTCCCATGCACATATTTATCATATAAATATTTATTGTTTTGGTCTTAAAAAAAAAATTGGTCTTAAAAAAAAAAGAGTGTACAATTGGAGATATTTCTTTATCTTATCAACCAAGCTTCAACTTCCTCGCCCTTCTCATTCTCACTATCAAAGGTAGGATGCTTAATATTACTAGGCTCTCCTTGCAAGTTATCCAATTTAAATCTCCTCTTTTTTTTTTAACTTGTCATATGCTTGGCCTACTCCTATATTATGAGGAAGCATAAGCCCTCTTAGTTGAATGTATTAGTGAGTGATTTTGATGCTTACCAACACTACTAGAATGTCTTAAACTTCTAGCATCCTCCCTATTAGCTTGAGAATTATTCTCCTTTGCCTACCTTGAATAAGATCTCTTGTCCATATACCTTTATAAACTATTTAACCTTTACAAAACTTGAGTATTAATCTAGTGTTGTTCCTTAATCAACCATTCATTATCAACCTTGTAGTTGAGCATCCCCCTTTTGAGACTCCTCATGGTCTACTCTAGGTCTCTATTCTCGGATCTACCTCTTCCATGACTATTTGACTCTATCTCAATATTACCCATGTGGACTTTCATACCTCTTAATTCTTCTTCATGACTATAGGACCTCTGAGCATCATCCATACTCTTGGTCCTCATGTTGAACTTGCTCCCATGGACCACCAGAGGTGTTGTCTTGATTTCCTTAGGAAAATATGCTACTTGGATCAAAATTATGGGTTAATAGATATATTCTCTTCCTCGACAACTTTCCAATGATTATTTGTTTGCCCAAATCTATGTTTTGGGCTGAAACTTTTAGCCAATTTCTCCCATTTTTCCCCTATTATGCTACAACACTTTTCTGATAATTTCTTGATACTTTATATACCCAAATTTCAATCTACTCCATGGTTATGTTATACCATCAAATATCTTATATTGATTTCTTCTATGTCTGAATCTAAGATCTGGTTAGATATTTGTGCCTTCTACAAGTAAATTGGAACATGATTTTTCCCTTTTATTGTTTTAGGCATAACTCATTGTGTTGACTCTATTTTGCAGTTGTAGTATCTCATTTGAAATACCTCTCTAAGTTATTTCACTTAAGATGCAAATAAATTTTGTACCATAGGTACACATAATTTCATTGGATTTCACCCCCTAAAAAAATCATTTAAGGCCTCAAAATTGCCCTGTAAGTTGATGGCCTGAAAAATAACAAAAATGCTAAGAAAATGCAGACTTTTTCTACTACTAAAGCTACTTAAAATGGTAAAAAATACTCTGTAACTCTATTCTATAATGGTTTACAAGTATACAAATTGTCTCTGTGTGTTCCCCCTAACAAATGGGAATACCTGCTTATATATCCCTTGTTCTCATTAAACATGAACCAAGTTTGCATGTTGTTCCCTAGACACTTAGCACTCATGTAGTTGTATTATACTACCTTTTGGATCCTTTCACCGCACTTGGGACCCATGGTTCACATGACACCTCATTAATCTGCATGACCTTCATGTTTTCATTTTGGGTTCAATCTAAAATGGTTTTGAAATACTACTGAGGGATATTGAAATGAATGTGAAAGTGCCCCATTACTACCTCATTGAAATTGTAGTTTAAATTTCACCCCCCATTAATGGTCAAGCACATTTATTGATTGAAAATGGACCACAATCATATATCTACTAGATCCACTGCTCCAAACCTTATACTTTCTTGTTGATGTCATTCTCCACTCATGATGTACCTCACTTATGTATCCTACCACTTGTCAGTATCACACTCATTTTGGTGGTATATGAAAAGGTGGTTTTGGAATACTACTTGGGGTGCAAAAATTAACATCATCATGCCTGGTTGTTTCCCATCAAAACCATGGCTTGGACTTCGACCCCCCCCCCGACTCCTCCTCTTCTACCCCCACTTTATTTATTGTGGTGCCCATTAGTCAATCGATATGAATACAAACTATTGATTTGAAAAATTGCACGATCACGATAAATAAGCAATAGAAGCCTGAATAAGAACCTTTAATTAACATATTGGTCACATCATTAGGTCTTGAGGGCCTAAATAAGCACTCCTAAAATATTTTACAAATTATAATTAAAAATTCTCCAAATTTTTATTTTTTGAAAGAAAAAATCACAACACTAAGAATTGATATACATTCCCACAATAACACATCTCATTGTCGCATTACCCCAAAGAATTGCATGGCCTTATCCAGAGAACCATTAAGATTTTTTAACAAAAAATTTGTAGCTAGTTGATATTTTTTTTTGGGTCAAACAATTTGTAGATATACTCTGCAATTTTCACTTCTTCTCTTTGTCTTTGGTCCATGCAAGCACAATGTTGCAACTTGGACTCTGATACGACTTTGAACACCCCTAGGTTCCCACTAGAGAATATTACCATCCCTATAACCTAAACTCTTAAATTTTTCCTTGAATTTGATTCATATAACTTCTATCTTGAATGCCTAATGCATTATATCATGCTATTCACATACGTACATGAATGTAAAAGCATGATTGACATATATTACAAATTGTTAACCATATGCAGCATATGTAAATACATAAAATGTTCAAAAAATGAAAACAGGTAAACATAACAATAATAACTTATTTTATAAATGAAACACAGACTAGCTCCATGCCTCAAACATTCCTTGCAACCATAAACTATGTTGCTTATAATATATCAATGATGAGTCACCCCCAAGTTAGGGCTATGACTCCATAGGGGAAAAAGTCTAGCTAAAGCCAACTTTGGTTAATAGTTGCACCAACAAGGTATCAAGCCAAGGTACGTGACTCTAGTAGCCTCCAAGTGGTAGTCTCTTGTCCCCCATTAACCTCCACAGCCAAATATATTGTACCCCCTTTTTTGCACCCACAATGCACTAGGTTATGCCATTTCCCTTCTAGGTTTCCTAACTCAGTTTGGACATGCATTGTTAGAGCCTTGTGGTGTCCAAGAGTTCCAACTATCTTCAAGAGTCTCTAGGTACCTTACTAGCCTCACACGAACTAAACCTATCCCCATTCCCAAATCCATGTAGGATTAATAGGGCAATGAAATCATAGGGTCACACCCTCTTCCTCAACTGGGAAGTTCAATGACTAGGCATGGCTAGAATTATGGAAAGGAATTATCAAAATGAATGGTATACGAATAAATTGCCCCCTTTTATTTGCATGCAATTTCTTTAACAAGTGGCACTTCATGAAATCAGTTTATGGAATTAGGATAAAAACATGTCACTTTTGACTTTAGAAAAATTTAATGGTGGCTTAGCCCCCTAGGCTTAATCCCTTCACCACTTAGTTTCCCACTTATGGATTCCTACCTCCCCATACTCTTTTGTCTAACTCAATCTACAGTAATAATGTATCTTATTAATATGCATGCAATTACAGAATTACAAAGTTAGTATTGTTGACCTTTTAACACATAAGCTCCCCAACTTAAAGTCACACAAGCACTCTATACTCAGTACATACACACACACATGCGCACACACATAGATATATATGCATGCTAACCTAAAACACACACACACACACATGCGCACACACATAGATATATATGCATGCTAACCTAAAACACACACACACACACACACACATATATATGGTCATGTGAGCCCCAAAATATCTCCCATCTTACTAGCCTAAACATGATATTACAGTATTGTTGTCGTTGTGACAACGACCCTCCAAAAATTTTTCTTAACTCTATTTGGAGCCTACATGAACTATCATTTCAAGCCCCCTAGTGTCGTCACATTGTTTTATTTGTTATTCCTATGTTGCATACTCCTAAGCCAATGTTTTCTAAGTGTCGTCATCTAACCCTTAGAATCACTTGTGTTGTCTTGCCCATGGTTAGGTCAACTGATAGCTTTTATTGACTTAGAAACTAGCCTTTTTTTCCATGCACACACTTGAAAAACACTCAAAAGAAAACAAAAGTAAGAAAAAACACTTTTAAGGAAAAAGTGCACTTCAAGTTGACAAATATTTGCTCTTGTGTTGAACGCACTCCTTCAGGTTGAAGAATTGTACCCTCCTTAAGTGCACTCCTTCATGCTTAGCAAGTGTGCCCTCCTTTAGCACATTTCTTTGGCACAAAGACATGCGCCCTTCTAGAACTCATGCATATGGTTTCTTGTTGCATGTGGGAACACTCCTAGAAATAGGTGCCCACTTTACTTCTCTTAACTAACTCATTCACTCGTTGACAAGTGGTGAGAATGCATGAGACATATTTGCATGTGATCTCTTTTAAATTAACCCAATTAATCATTCTTTCTCATAATTATTCTCATATGGGTTGAGCGCACATCTTTGGATCAAGAAACTCTTCGTCAATATCCACTCCAAGTAAGTTTTTCATGTTGATTCTATTGATTGTCTTTCATGGATTTTTTGTTGATATTGCTTTCCTTGCTGATGTTTCTTTTCTTTTCAGTTTATTTAGTAGATTTTCAGTTCATTCCTTCCTATACAAGTGTTAATTTGTTGTCGCAGGATGTGACTCTGCATATTCCTTAGCGCTTCATATTCTAATCATGATTGTGACAACACCCATAAAAACTTGTAGATATTTCCTCTCCACATTTCTATCATTCAATATTGTTGTTGTACTTGTCCTTGAGCCATTCTGTGACAGAGTTCACTTTCGGAAGTTGAAGCTCCGACTAACTCAGACAACTGTGCCTAGAAAATATAAGTTTTCCTCTTGAGCATACTCCTTCATCATGAAGAACTGCACCCTCCTTGAACACATGAGTGCATCTCGAAGGATTGAATATTTTCCCTTCATCCATTCAAAATGTGCTAGTATAGCCTCCTTGTCCTTGAGCACATGCACACACCTTAAAGGTCTGAAGGCTCGAATCTCCATTCCTTCATCTCTTCAGAGTGCACCAATGCACCCTCTCAATGTCCTTGAGTGCATGAACACACCTTGAAGGCCTGAATGTACTTCCTTCATGTTTCGTCAGTGTGCCCTGTGCCCTTGATGATTTCCCTCTCTTGCGTGAGTGCATGAGCACACTTCAAAGCCTTGAATGAACCTTGAACTTCCTTCATGCTTTGGAAGTGAACCCTTTTTATTTTCATGCATATTTCTTGTCCATGCATGTAGATATGTGTTATCATTGATAGTCTTACATTCATAGTTACATTTAATGGTCCTTTGAATATGATTTTCTAAGTTGTTTCTTGTAATAGTTAGGTGATTAAATAAATCTAATCATTGTTTCCATGAGTGTGCTTCCACAAACATGTGTTTGAGCTACAAGTATTGTTACTTCTTGATCATCTGTTGGAACCATGCCTCCTACTACATGTAAAATGGCCTCTAAAGAAGCTTGATAGGCAAGCACTGAGGAAGCAGTTGAAGTCATAAAGCCTACCATTCCCATACATAAAGATACATAGTGCTTCATAGTTAAGTCTATGGAGGTCACATGGAATGGCATAAAAGACACGTTCATGTAGAAACAGTTCACAGAAAACTTGGAGGCTTTGGAAGTATACATCAATATCAAGAGGTCCAGGATACACAAGATCGCATGCAGATTCCCAGTCATCCCTTGTGCAGAAATGATTGAATGGATTCTTACACACATGGATGATTCTCATCTTGTGCTTCATAGTGAAAACAGTGGTCATCTCACCACCTATTATGGAGAAGACATTCATATGTACTATAAGATGCTTAGGCCTAAATAATATGTGAGTAACAACTTTTATACCATATGGACCAATCTTGACACAAGTGATATCATTAAATCTTGGCATTGATAACCTGCTAATTTTCATCACCACCCATCCATAGTTTACCCGACTAGGATTCTTAGGGATGTATATGAACATCTCATCGCTATGTACTTTCAGTTGATGGGCAAAAGAAGGCTAAGCTATTTTAGGAAAACTAGATATATATGCTCAAAATGGTGGTTACCCATGGTAAGATATTCAATTGGGAAGATATATTATCATTTGAGTTGTAGTGTCATGTGGGGAAGGCAAAGGTATATTTGAGGGAAAACAAGGCACTGAAAATTTATTTGTCTTCATTTCTATTAGATAGAATCTGTGCACGATATGATTTCCGAGGAATGTATTGGAACTAGACCCCAAAGAATAAATTTCCAGCCTACTTCCACTATAGGGTGTTGTCAAAATCAAGTTTTAGAGGTGCATATGACAGGTTGGTAGATCACTTCTTCGCAGTCATATTCCATATGATATATGACATCAATCCTCCTTGCATGACCAATTAGGTAAATGGGTCACTAAATGATATCGCAAATTGGTTTACAGCACCTGAGGGTACATATATCAGGTGTTTTGGATGTCAAATATCCCCTCACCACATGCCGCGATATGTGACCAATAAGGTGGTCCTATGAGAAGTAGAATATCAGTTGAACAGAAGGTTGTTAGGAGTTCTTCACAAAATGAAGAAATCCCCTTGGTCCGACTACCCTTTGAGGACCATATTTTATGAAATGAAAATCCACAAGGTGACAAGTGCAGAAATACAAAAGATAGACCACTTGCACTTTGTAGTTAAGGAATTTCATGGATATGATCTTATGAGAGTGTGCAAGCAACATTGTGAAAGGATTGGTTTCAATTGGGGATATTCATCAATGTCTACTATAGAATATGAGAAGGTGAACAAATGGTACAATGCAGTTAAAAATACACATCCAAGAATGGATATCGGTTCACCTTAAGATCCACCAGCTCAAGATGTGCAAGTATAGGAGGCAACACAAATAACCCCTCAAGAAAAGAGTATGGCTCCTAGGAAAAGGATCAAGTATGATTCGACATGAGAAAGTAGTAGGAAATGGAAAGTCGATCCTTTGAACACGGAAGTTATTCACGTTGAACAAGAAAGGAGAGAATTAGGAGAAGTGTTATACAGTATTTTGTGACACCTCCTGTTCACTTCCTATCCATATCCTGAAGTGCCAAAACATTGACTTTTGTGCAACATATCCATCATGATATACAGACCAAAACCTTCCTGAAGAATCAAAGGAAAACTTCCCGAAATCCATTATGAAGAAGGTTGCCTAAAAACCCAATTTTTGGCATCAACGCATTTTGTTCCACTGCTTGCCCTTGCTGATGGCAAGTTTCTCAATTATATACTCACGCTACAAGTGTGGGTTTTCATAGGAAAACCTGAGTTGAACCTCTTTTGGCCCAAACTAGAGGAAAATATTCATATACTAGAACCTTTAGGATCATCGAGCTAGATATTGGTTGTTGTTGATACAGTCGAGCTCTCCCATTTGAGCCTCTTGATATTATCATCATGGGCTTTCCCCTTGAGATGTGGATCTTCCTCCCTCTTTTGTGGATCCCTGACTCCCTCTCCCTTCTTATAAATTCACTCCCGTCCATCCCCAAATGGTTGGTCATTGATTGTTGCATCCCTATGTTGAGATTATGCTTACGTACTACCCATTCTAGCTTCGAGAAGGAGTGCTTGAAGATTCTTTTCTTGGACTTGGACATCCACCAAAATGAAGTCTCCAACATCAAGGCATAGGTTGTATGCTTCCCTTTTTAGCTTATTAATATATACATATGATGTTCACTTCCCATAATTGTGTAAATGCTTATGCTATTAGCTTAATGTTCCTTGATCTATTAAGTAGTTTATGTTTGATGTATGTCATATATACTCATGTATTTTTCATAGCTCTTTGATCTTCCTTGCAAGTACTCAAATGTGAAGAACAAGTAAAAAGTGAGGCCTGGAGCAAAAGATTCAAAACCATCTCCAAGGATTGAGCGATTAACATCAGACCGGGGTATTTTTCTCCTTCTCTCTACATTTGTCTAACATATGCTGGGAAAATGTAAGTTAGTTTGTTTAGTTTTTTGCTAGACCCACTCATTGGGCTAGAGGGATCGCCTCTATCCGTGGAAGAGATTTTCCTTCGCAACAAAATAGTGACACCACTGGGGAAGCTATATCCTTTTCATCCTCCTTTCTCAACTAGTCTCTTGATCAGTTTGACTGACCATCATGTTCTCAATTAGTTTGGGTTTGTATAGGTCTACAAAATCACTAGTTTCTATCTTAGAGTGATCAGTATGGAAGTGTTTGTGAAATTATTTTTATTTTTTACCTTGTTCCTCACCCAACGCAATTTCTTCTTTGACAATCACACTGCCAATGCACTTTTTATTAAAAAAGTCGCGTTGATCCCCTTTTCAGCTCTAGCTTGGCCATAACAGTCGCGTTGATCCCTGACATTGGAAAAAAAAACTAAGATTTCTCTGTCAAACTCCAGTGTATCTGAGCCCCTGAAGTCTTACTTTGTCCTGGATGACTAGATTTTTTAATGTTTTGATTCATTACCTCATTTTACTATCAAATTCTTACTTCTTTGAAATTTCAAGTGTTTGAGTGCAATTAGATTGATTTTAGGGTTTATAGGTCGTTTGATTGTCACTTGTCGCTTGTGAGTGTCATTGAGTCTTTGGTTTGCTGAATGATTAGGTTTGTTCATCTGGTAAAATCACTTGAAACATTGATTTACATTGGTTTCGATTTGTCTTATGAAAAGTTTTTTTTCATTTGTACTTGGTCATATTGCATTTGAAATCTATATTTGTCATTTATCAAGCATATATTACATTGTCTGGTTTACAAACTGAAATGAGTATATTTGCTTGTCTATTTGAAAGAGAAAATGAAAGACATTTTCAATGAGTGCTTTTGAATTTGGTGTTACTTTGATTAATTTTTTGTTTGCATTAGGAGTATTTTGAATCAAAATCTTCATTTTTGCTTTAGTTGAAGCTTAGTTGCATGTGAGCATCTGAAAATAAAAGAGAACATCATATAGGTAAAGTGCACCTTAGTAAAGTAAAATTCATTGTTGCTTTCAATAGATTGCATATTCATTAGTGAAGGTGAAGTTTTTTTTTTTCTCTTGCATTTTACATTTGGAAAAGTTAGTGGAGGCATATTGTTTGAAGCATTCTCTTGTTTGATGCATTAATTGATTGAAATTTCTTCCCTCACTAGTGTAGAATTCATTGAAATCAAACGTTTCCTTTTTCTCATATAGTTGCATTCTAGGATTTAGGTGATATCGTTTGAGCCCAAAATTGAAACTTAATTCAAGAAAAACATTAAAATTTATTGAATTAACCTAAGGAGCATTTGGAACTTAACACAAGCATTTAGAGGTCTACGCTAGAGACGTGTTCCAACGACTATAAACCTAGCAGTTATTGTTAACTGTCTGCATTGTATCCTGGGGATGAAATCTCGTTCCACTATGGAAGTATATCGGACATTCTCCCCTACTCTTGGTTATATCAGAGGCACTCTAGTATGGAAAGTATACGGGAATGCTCTCATCGAACGGATATATTGGGAGACCCCACTAGGTTGCTATCCTTTAGCCATAGGTAACTGAGTCAGCTGCCTTGTATACATGATACATCAAACACAACATTCGAGGAGATCGGTCATCGTACGTTAATTCCTTGGTTTCAGCTAAGGTGTATATAACGGTTCATGGATACTTGGTAAACCCTCTTGCCTAGTACACCCTTTTTTATTTATTTCTTCTTTTTAAGTTCTAAAATTTAACTGCCCACGATAATATGACTTACCTATGTAGTTATCCTTGGCCTCATACTTCTTGATTAATAGTAAATTTTAATTATAGGCTCAAATAAACCGCCCCTTATTGTTTTTTAGAAAAGTTCATTATGGTTGAACCACTGGGTTCACCTTACATTTCCCCTTCATCATCTAACACAAAAGGGTCATCACAAGGATTTCACCCTGATATTTCATGGTCACTTGAAGCCCAAGGTCTTGAACTTGGAATTATCCCAAGGATTCAACCCCTTGCTTCTCGTCCTCCACCTCGAGACTCATCATCTCAGGAATATGATTTAGGAAGTCCTGAGAGTCCACAGAGGTTTGTTTTATTTCCATCGAATCCACTTTTCGATCCATTGGTCATATCTCCTCAACAACCTTATAGTCCATACAATAATCCTAGTGTGCCTTTGGAGTTATCTCCACGATCATCTCGGATTCCCCCTCGCCAATTTTTTCCACCCATGGCTTCAAAAGGTGACTTTTGAGCCTCTTCTCAAGGTCCTCCAGAAGTCTCATCTACTCATACTCATGGTGTTGACAATGATTTTGAATATGACTTTCCACCTGAAGGTTATCCCTATGTGGGGAGTGTTGCACCTCCACAGTCGCCTGAAAGAAGTGAACCTTTGTTTCTCGCTGGTTATACCTCTTTGGCTCAATTGGTTTCAGGAACTCCAAGTGTGTCTTCACTTTATCACAATCCCATTTGGTCGTTGGATGCCATGCCTAATTCTAGTCTGTATGTCTCAAACATGGCCTCTCAAATTTCTGTATCAACTGTAGTTTCATTAGTTCATGTACAACTGACAGTTACGGTTGGGGCAATTAATGTCCCTATAAGTTCCTCAGGTCCTCCATTAAGTGGACAATATGTGCCACCATATGGGGGGAAACATCCACCTCCACCTTATGTACGTCCTATTTCAAGTGGAGCTTATGTGAGTGCACCTCAAAATCACACTACCAGAGCTAGTCAAAATGTTGGTAGTGTACGTTATCCTAGTGGATCATCAATTCCATCTAGATCAAGCCAAAAGCCTTATTAGTAGCCTCTTTTGGCCCAGATACCCTACCAACAATTGTACCCTCTGTATGGCTCACAATAGCCTCAAAATCCACTTTTTACTCAACAGCAAGGCCCCTAAATGTAGCCTGGCTCAAATCCCTCATTTGGGGCATCTAGTTAAATTCAAGCTGGACCTTATCAGTACCAACCTAGAATTCAACAAATTCCACAAGGAACTTTCCAACAACAGCAACCTTATGTATAGAAATGACCTTATGTGAAACAAGGGCTTTACCAACAACCATTTCAATAGAAAGGACAGACCTTGCAGTGGAAAAACCAACCCTTGTATCAACAAGGCCAACCCTTACAGCCATAAGGTCAAACCCTGCAGTAGCAGAACCAACAATTTTACCACCAAGGTTAACAATTGCAACAAAAACCTTATAATCCATATACTTCGCAAGCCATTTATCCACCTTATGGTTCTCAATAGCCTATGGCAGGATACTACCAACCTTACCCTAGTCAAAAACCACCTTTGTGGGGGCAGAATCCACCTTTGTATGGTCAGAATACCCCTTAGTGGGGGAAATATCAAGCTCCTTATGGTAAAAATCTGCCACTTTGGGGATAGAACCCATACCAATAAGGATGTAATCCACAAGGTGGGCCTTATCAAAGGCCTCCCATGCCTTTCAATCCACAATTGCCATTTCTAGCAACGTTGGAACTATTGGATGTGTTAAGACTCACTATTGATCCAATACTTCATTTTCCATATTGGCCTCTGGTTCCTACTAAGATTCTTGGTGATTGTGTGAAATTCGAAGGAAAGTCTAGAGAAGACCCCTAAGACCATGTTATGACTTACCATTTACGGTGTTCATGCAATTCCTTGGTTGAAGACTCTCTACGCCTACGTCTTTTCCAGCAAGCCCTGATGGGTGCTGCTGCGAAATGGTACATCGAGTTACCTCGAGGTGCCTATCAAGACTTCAATTCTTTGGAAATGGACTTCCTTACTCACTTCCAGTTACCAGTTCGATATGAAACTGGCACCCATCTACTTAAATCTTTGAAACGGAATACTGCTACCCAGATCTCTGATCATATCCATGAGTGGAGACATCAGCGTCGCCTTGTCAAGTTCGACATACCTGATAAGTTGTTAACTGAATTCTTTACCAAATCATTGGTCAACAAAATTTTCAAGGACGTAGCTATGGGAGGTTGTGTAACCGAAGATCAATCCATTTCCCATGCCCAATATTTAGATTTGGTATATTCCCAATCTGGCACATTATATGATCTCTTACGTGATGATCTGATACCATCTACGGATTCAACATATTCTAAACCTCCAGACGTACCACCTGTCAATGGTATTATTAGATCAGTGACTCAAACTTCCAATAAATCTTCTTTGAAGCAAAAATCCATTTCAAGTACTATATCCAATCCTCCTTTGAATTCCTCTCCAAATCCTAGTAAAACCTATGAGGTTAATGTTATTCACTCTACCACGAAAAAAAAAGACTAAAAAGTTAAAAACAAGGGTAAAGGAAAAGAAAATTTTGATACCCCAAAATAGGATCCTCCAAAGTCATCTGTTGATGATTGATCTAAATGTAAGCCCAAATATCCATGTCTCATTTGTGAGGAAGATCACTATACCAAGGATTGTCCCTGTCATGTGGAAGTTAGTCTCTTGTTAAAAGGCACTCAAGGGACACATTTTGTAATGAAAAAACCTTTTCCATCACAGTAGACCCAATTGGTATAACAACTGTAATCTTCTGTATCTTCAGGTTCTTAGTTTTATATGAGTGGAAGAATACCTATTTATGTCGCCACTTAGTCAAACGACTATCCAACTCCTCCCAAACAGACTCTAGAGAAAGAAGTTGTTGATACACCTTCCACTTCTACTCCACCCAGTTCTGGTCCGCTTCATATTGAGAGACCTAGTAATGAATCCATTATCCAACCACCTCCCAAGGGTGTCCTTTGTAAATCAACTTATAATCTGAATGTGCGAGCTGCCCAGCATTACAATATTGTTGAAGATTTAGCTCAAGCACGTTCGACGATGTCTGCCTTCGAAGTTCTCCAAAGTTGTCCATCACAGCGGAAATCATTATTATCCACTATAGGAGGAATTGACCCTACAGATTCGAGTTTGATTACTTTTGATCTGGAAAATCATGTTCCTCGTCTTCCCCATCAACTTGCTTTCTTAATCCAAGTCACTATAGAAGGGAAGACAATTCATCGAATTGTGATTTATGAGGGTATGTACACCTACATCATGTTTGTTTCATGGTGGAAAGCTATAGGCTCTCGGCCTCTCAACCAATCTCTGAACAACTTAGAAGCCTTTGATGGCAGAGGATTTCGTCCTTACAGTATTCTCACGAGTTTTCCCATCACGTTGGAAGGGGAAAATGTTGAATTAGAAGTAGAATTCTTTGATGAAAATTTAAATTATAACCTTCTACTTAGATGAAGTTGGAATCATGCTATGTTTTGTGTGCTTTATTATTTGTTCCGTGTGTTCTCCGTTTTCCTCATGAGGGGAAAATATCCATCGTTGATCAGTTAGCCTTTTTCTCTTTTGGTTCTTCAAATGGCAATGTGCCATATGTGGGAAATACCAACATCCCTTATGAGAGTGTTGGGATAGGTAATTTTTAAAGACTCTGCTCTTATGGGAACCTTTTCCCACCCACCTCCAAATGTTGCTTTCATCAACATGATCTCCACTTCTCACGATTCTTGGATCGTTCCTTCTCCTGATCAGGTTGATTCTTTTGGCAATTTCATGCTTCTCATCCCAATAGAACAAGCCTATCAAGTTGTTATTTTGGCTTCGACAGCCACTTCTAAAAGTCATACTACTCTTAGTATGCATTTAGAAGCATATTCACAGTCCCCTTGGCTTGGTTCTTGGGATTCTCTGGATCCCTTGAATGTGACAGTTCCCACTGACGAGAGTATCACCAAGGTTATGTATCTTGAGGAAACTCCCTGGAATGATGCTCACCATCATTCCTCATTTCTCCCAAGTCTCGGAGATATTTCATCGTGTTTGGATACCTTTGTTTCCCATACACTCGCCCATCCACTTCAAACACCCATTTTGGTGCATGAAGTTTTTTCTGAGGGAAACATGGAGAACATTACTACTACCTTGACCATTGACATTTCAATCCAACCTGAGATTGCAAAAATATTTCAACTTGGGGCATCTTTTTCTTGCCATAAGATCAAGATTTTCTTGCCTTATTTTATGATATCTTCTCATTGAGTCTTTACCATTCGCCCATTATGGCGATGGGATATTCATCCTCTGAATCATATCCCTCACTTGCCCAGGGGGACCATGGGAGAATTGTCATTTATGTGTGTTATTCCACTATTTCGCCGAGTCGACGCTTACACATCATGCCAATGGTAAAACTTTGGTTTTATTCTCTATTAATTGATTATCTGAATCTGTAAATGGGATCCATCTGAAAAATTTTACGTCTTTTCCGTATAAATACTTATGTACATTAGTGTGTTTTCATTAGTGTGTAGTGTGGTTTTGGTGTGTTAGTTTTCTTTTTCAAATGTCTTCTTCTACTTACCTCGTGCTCTACTTGGTTTGTAGATGTAATCCAACTGTTACATCGGTTTTGTTGATGGTGTTTATCATACTACACAAAATCTATCTTTCGCTACATGGGCAATATATGACCATAATCGTGAGTTAGTGAATTTACAAGGTATATTTTTAGGTCGTACGAGTAATAACATTGCCGAATATAGTGTGGTCATCGGGCTTTTGTCAAAAGCTATTTCTCTTGGCATTAGAGAGATAATTGTAAAACTTGATTCACAACTCATTGTACTACAACTTAAGGGCAATATTCAGTTAGAAACCCTCAAATTTTGAGAATGTATTTGCGACTTCATTTATTGGAACTAGAATTTGATTTTATTACTTATCATCACATTCCAAGACACATGAACACATTAACAGATGCATTGGCTAACTATGTGTTAGATAGACATTTGTGAAACTTGTAAATTATAAAGCATCGCATATTAGACATGGAAAATAGAAAAATGTGTGTGTGTGTGTGTGTGTATATATATATATATATATCAGGTGTTTGCAAAAGAGTTTGCTACATCAAAATAACAAAATTTGTGTTCCGAGACACATGGCTTTTATATATATATATAATATATATATAATATATATATATATATATATATATATATATATATATATAATATATATATCATCAGTGTTTGCAAAAGAGTTTGCTACATCAAAATAACAAAATTTGTGTTCCGATACACATGGCTTTATAAGCCTACAACAGTGAAGAAAGTAATCTACAGTTGGTTATTCGCCCACATCGTGCTCATGATAGCATGAGACAACCCTAATGACTCGGCCCAACAACTGACGCAGACTAGCGGAAACTCCTATGGTGTGCCTCTAGTAGCGTAATGGCACCTCATTAGTCGAGGCATACTTTGGAATCCCCTTGGTCAAAACTTCCAGGTTACACTCTACTTTGACGATAGGATATGCTCCTTCAGCACAAGGAGGAGCCTCCTCAATCTAGTGCGCCATTCACCTACATATTGGAGAAACCCCTAGAGGTCTCTTTGGTCCCACATCTCCACAACATCATAAGTCAAATATCAGTACACATAAAAAAAAATAAAAACTTCAACAATTTTTTTTTTACCTGAATTGGTCCACTATGCCCCTAGAGGAAGTGGAAGATCTGGCTCTCCTCAGAAATTTGTGCTTGCATATGCCCAATCATTGACCATGATTAGTAGTTTATGCATCCATCCAAAAAATGTTAGAGGAAATGACATTTGTTGGTCGCCTCCATGTCGAGGCATCAACTCTCCCCATCTGAGCAACCATGGATCTCTAGGCATCGGTGGATCCACTTCCAACCACTGATAACGAAACAATCACACACGTTCCAAGATGAACGTCACCAAAATAGATCCGAAACAAAATTGTTTCAGATTCCCTAAATTGCACTTGGTAAGTTGGTGCTTCATGCACACCAACAAACATTCGCTCCAATTGAAAACTGTGGGATTTAGGCACTTGATTGCATACTGGAAATGAGACTTTGTTGCCTCATGTAATGCTTGTGCCCCAACTACTTGAGCCATGGTGTGTAAGATTGTTCGTAGTGGGAGGATGGTAATGGTCTTTATGTCAATTTTCCCACTATGGATCTTCGTGGCCCATGGACAATGCCCCGCAATGAGTATATCAGTGCGTGATCTAGACAATTAAACGCGTTGTCCCTTTCTAGGCAACCCAGTGATGAAATAAATTTCGACGACCTCTATTTCAAGCTCTTGATCCCCAAACACGATTAGTTGGTGATCTACATCCCACCAACTGATCAGGTGTTGCAATAACTTAGGTTGTGATCTGATCCTAGGAATCTTGAAGAATTTGAGCAATCCACATGCTTGTAGGGCATCAATACAATATTGATCCTACATAGCCTGATGGTCTTCTGCTTCATGACCCCTGTCTTTCCATTCAAACACCATTTTGGACTAGTTATTCTGCAAAAAATCAATAAATCATCATTTCATGAGCATCCATGGAGAGAAAATCCAAGATAAACTATTTTACATGGAATATTTCATTTTAAAAATTTTACCTCGGTGCCAGCGCATCTATTTAGAAATTTTCTCACATTGCCAGAGCAAGTCTGATGGGTGAAACCCGCACTGATCACCCATGATATGATTTTTTGCAAATCTTCCTTGTAGCCTATCTTATGGATGAAAATGCATTAAATAGCTACCAAAATGAAGGGAAGGGACAGATCTCTTACCTGCAACAAGCAGCTCAATGAATGGTGTCCTAGATTGATCGTGCTCCTTGCTTAAAAATCAAGGTAAAATGAAATCACAATTGCAAATTGGTAAAATGGTAAAAATAACTTACTTTTTTCCCTATTTATAATTTTTAAATAATATTTTTACCAAATTAGGGCATATTTCACTCATTTTTTAATATTTTTCCTCGAAAACGGTAATGTGCGTTTCTTTGTGTAGCGAGAGGTCATATGTTCTTGGTGATGGTGATTTATCTTGACTAATTCAAGGAGTTTTATTTTATCACTTTTTCAGACTCATTAAAAATAAATGAAAAAATGACCCCCTGAAGTCATCTTTAAGCTCTTTTCTGACTCTCGAAAAATGAAAATATTGTCGACTACTTGTCATTTCAAACTTGTTAAAATAAATGAATTGACATCTACTAAATATAAGTTTAACCTTTTTCTAGACTGAAATAGACTATTGTACCAAAAAGGAATACCTTAGTCGGACATGGCTAAGAGGTTCTCTTGGATATTTTTTTCTACCTTTTTCGGATTCAAGAGATGATTTATGAAAAGGGACCTTTGGAGTTTTTTTTTCTCTTCTTTTTCAAACTCTCTAAACATGAAAAAGATGTCAAGTTTCACCTCCATCAGACTTGTAAAACTTAAGCAACGTAGGACTTGTCACCGTGACAAGAAAGAGTTTCTCCTTCCTAGGGCTCGTAAAACTTACTAGGATGGAATCATCCAAAGGGTGAACTTATATGGCAAGCATATGTTATACCCTTCAAGCTTGTGATAAAAAATATATGGGGTACTCGCCAGAAATGGTGGGGGCAAGTGAAAGCGATCATCTCTTGTATTATGTAAAGGCAACCTGTCACTCTTGAACATGACACCCATCTGTTGCTCGTGTTGGGTTTGGGACATCTTCACTTAGTCACTTGCCTTCTTAGGTTTGGGGAATTAGTTTTGCCTCTCATTTGATTATACCACTTCGTCATCATGACCTCTAATCCTATGTTGAGTCAAATTCTACCCAACTCTAGAGTTGTGTCACTAATATGTTCAAGAGAAGTCATATCTACAATTATTTACAGTCTATACATTGTCTAACTTTCTGCCACAATCCTAGATCACACTTAGCGACTCTACTACATCCTTTTGTTTCATGTCAATGATGTGGGATTTATTATGGCCCTCCTTCGACAAATTGCTTCCTATCGACTTTAGCTCATTATCTAGGAAGATGGTCTAGAAACTCCCTTCCAGTACCTTAGAGCTTGCATACCTCAATGGAAATTTCTTCGCATTCGACGACAGGTTCACATCATTGACCTTCAATCAGATGATTCCATAGGTGTTCAACTTCAGGCTCACTCTTCACAATTATGGATTGTGTTTATTGTAACTTGAGAACCATTGTCATTATTGGTGGTTTCTCTCGTGCTTGTTAACAATTTACATCGTTGACCAATAATCAGGTGGTTTTCTATCATGTTCGACTTCGACACATCTATTCACATGTTAGAAATCGAACATTGATTAGGTCGAGACAGAGCGCAAGACCCTAGATTTTGTCTGATAAAGTACAGGTTGCATGGATTTATGATTTATTCATGATTGTACACATGTTTCCTCTAGAAAGATGGTTGTGACAATACCATGGGTCCATATTCATTATCCTTTTTATTCAGATGGTTGTGACCATATCGAGGATCTTTGCACATGATCCCTCCCATTCGGATGGTTGTATCCATATCGTGGATTCATGTATTATTAGATCCCTATTCATGTATCATTCGGAATGATCATCAAATATGTCATATGTTGGAAATAATACTGAGAGGGGGGGGTGAATCAGTATTATCACATTAATAAAACTTTTTCATTTCCATAACCAGATTCATATATGCTACTTCCACAACTTCTTATGATTAAGTTAATTGATCTTCAATGAGTGCATTAGAACATTATCAACCATATTATCAGTTAACAGATGCAGTAACATAGAATAGATCATCACACATAAGGCACACACATGAACACCATGATATAAGGTGGAAACCCAATGCGGGAGAAAACCACCTGCTGCAAGTCATCTCAATCTTCTTCTTAATAAGAAAATCCTTTTTACAATATTTGTACTGGTGCAGCCTTATACCAGTACGGGAGCTACAACCCCCTTTGCTCTTGTACTAGCCGATCCATTTACTAGTACGCAGGCTACTACCTGCTACAATGCTCCAAAGATTTCCCTTTGCTTTTGTACTAGCTTAAGTACTAGTACATAGGCGCCCGCCTACAATCTTCTCTCCTCCAGGTACCACGTTTCATCAATTTTCATACTAGATACCCTGAAGCACAACACATAATCTGAAAGACCACGTTTCATCCAATTTTCATACTGGACCCAACAACAACATTGAAGCTCATAAACAATCTTCTGAATTACCCAAGCACTAGATAAATACATATACAAGTGAGTCATCAACCAGATCTAGTCCATCAGATTACATAAAGATGAGTCATTAAGAACCTGATCCATTCATCCATCAATGTATAAAAATTTAATCAATCACTGGTGTTATAAGAACTTAATACCAGAAATCAGACATCACTTCAAAACCTAGAACACAACAATGATAAACATGGATAGCTAAGTAGATTTCATGAGAAGTACGAAGCTTCACCCATATAACAACTGCGTATAAGTACGCACTGTTTCCAACTGCTTCCCTGCGTACGTGCGCACTCTGCCTCACAAACTTCCTGCATACGTGTGCTCTGTATCCAATGAACTGCCTACGCCCCTCCGCATCTGCACCGCTTCTGGGACTGCGTATCTGTGCACCTGCAGCGCTTCTGTGCCTGCGTATCTCCGCACTTTTCTTTCACTGTACTTGCGTACCTGTAGATATAGATAATTTCAAGACTTCAAGAATAACCCAGACTGTCAGATCTACAGATCTGAACATGCGCCGAGGAGATATCAACCCATTGGTAGATCCGACTTGTAGTTCTCATGTTTCTCCTTGATTTAGATCTAGCTATCTCTCATAACCCATCACTAGAATTTCAGATCTAGCTTCTTAAGATATTCAACCCAAGCATGATCAAGCCAAATGATCTCCTTTGCTTTATATAGGCAAGCTCTTCCTCAAATCATGGATCAATACCATGGGCCAAAACCATAATAACACAATTCCGTCGGCTAAATACAAGAGTTAAAACATAAGAAACCCACGTGTTAGCCTTTTCTCTACCTTGAATAAGTGAACTGGGGTTACGCACCTCCTGAACGGGATAACTGGCGGGTATTGTACGCACTTTATGTAACACCGGCCTGCGTGTACGCACCTTCTGTAAGGTGTACCTGCGTACCCCTTATTTTCTTCAATATTTGGTAGCTGATCATCAACCTATGCTGCTGACTTGAAGTACTGTGATCTATCACCTGAATGGGTTGCCATCAAGGACAACACTTTAGCCATAATGCCAACAATCTCTGCCTTTGGACTTGATGGCAAAGCTTACTTGTGAACTGTCATCTGATCCCTTTTTGCTGTCCGGTAACCCATGCACTCTGTCACATTTGATATTTCTTCTGTAGATTCATATGAATGTATACAAGTGAGATGATCTTCTATGAGAGGGTTGCCATCAAGTACAACACATGCATCATAATGCCAACAATCTCCCCCTTTGGACTTGATGGCAACAGCATCAAATCACTCTCCCCCTTTGACATCAAGGGCAAAGGGTTATGCTCCCCCTAAGAACATGTTCTCCTTGACTATAAACCAGATCTGCTGAAGTCTCTGAATGAACTCCCCCTTTGTATATGCCATGGTGCTCCAATCTGATAATGCTCTTTCTGAGAACAAGCTGAGATGTCTGCTCTGCTATATAGTGTTGTTCATGCTCAAGCTCCCCCTGACTGCAAGAAGATGTTCTACAAGACGAACATGACTCTATATATCATAAATGATCTTCCTATCACCAAAAGACTCAATACATAGATCCATCACCCATCATAATGGTGATACACCAAAATTTTACATATGATAACATTATTCATCCCAGGCATAGTGGGGAAACCAACATAGGTCGTTACATGACCTGAAGAGATGACTACAATAGAGACACACTATTATATCATGAGAAAAGACCAACCACCTAAGATAAATATCAGCAACAACACTATATGATCTGCTTCATAGTATCTGTCAACAGAAATTGGACCAACAACTTGCATGAATCATCAATGTATGTCCTCATCAACTCATCTTTTTGAATCATTCACATTCTCACATATGAGAGAAATACCATATCATCAATTTGGAACATATACAAAACAACTTGTCATCATATAGGTAGGAACTCATCATCATGCAACTTTGAATAATCATCCATGTATCCAGCCAACAATCCTCATCCATTTGTGCCAAGAACAACCTGCAATATATGATCTTTATGCATATGGTGACAACATCATATGAGAGATTCATCATTAAGTGAATTCAAGCTATGTACTTCTCCTTAACCTCATTAGAGAATCAACCACAAATATGATCATGTGAACAACTCATAGCAAGATGAATCATTTAAGCATCATCACCAAGGATTATTACCCATAATGCCAACAATGCATTAAAAACATATGCTCCCCCTAAACTGGTGCCATCTGTCAGATCTTATCAACAAGAAAAATCAGCCATTAAATGCCTTAAGACAGATACGCAGGTTTTCATTATATGACCTGCGTGGCTCCTCACATCATCTTTCGCTCTTCTGCATATCCACACACCTATCCTTCTATGTTTCTGCATTCTCACACAGACAACCTTCTACTACAGTGTGTACCCATGCACCTGTGCCATCAGTTGGGCCGCGCACCTCACGCACCTGTTGCTTCTATCGCGCCGCGTACTTCTATGTACCTCCGCAGGTTATCCTTCTATCGCGCTACGTACCTTCGATCTTGCTACGCACCTCTTCTTCTGTCTTACCGCGTCCGTCCGCATGTGCTCTTTTGTTACACCGTGTACATACGAACTGTGAATGTGCCTTTGCTGCATATCCTCACACTTCCACTGTGTATCACCTGCGTACGCCCGCATTTTCACAGTGAATGGTCTGCGTACCTCTGATTAGAACCCAATTAACAATCCTCAGATTCTCAGATCTGATCTTGTGCTCGAGAGATCATACTTCATAGATTCACTTCTTTTTCCCTACTGCCTTTCTTCAAAAAATCATATACACGATTGTGCAATATCCAACTCGCGTATATACGCAACTTCCCTTTATCGAGTTTGCATATGAGATTCAGGACACTGAAGTTTTGTACTTTCAGCTCCCTCTGATTCTAGTATGTCTGTATGTTGTGTTGTGCCGCCTTTTTCTGACTGTACTTCCTTTTTCTTCCATATCTTCAAGCGTGATGATGACATTTTCTCCTTTTGATATGATGCCCATACTTTTTTCCTGCAATTCTTGGCTATATGTCCAAGCTTGTTACATGCATAACATCTTATATGTTTCATATTCCATTTGTAG
>APFE031241759.1:44422-55293 GCA_000404065.3 Pinus taeda
GGCTACTACCTGCTACAATGCTCCAAAGATTTCCTTTAGCTCTTGTACTAGCTTAGATACTAGTACGTAGGTGCTGACCTACAACCTTCTCGCCTCCAGGTACCACGTTTCATCAATTTTCACACTGGATACACTGAAGCACAACACAGAATCTGAAAGGGCCACATTTCATCCAATTTTCATACTGGACCCAATAACCATATGAAGCTCATAATCAAACAACCTTCTGAATCACCCAATCACTAGATCAATACATATACAATGAGAGCCATCAACCAGATCTAGTTCATCATATCACATAAAGATATAATCAATCACTTTTCAGACTGCTGTTACCAGAACATGATATCAGACATCAGACAAAACCCAGATCACAGAAATGATAGACATGTACAGCAAAATAGATCTCAAGAGAGGTACGCAGCTTCACCCATATAACAGCTGCGTATAAGTACGCACTGTATGCAACTGTTTCCCTGCGCATGTGCGCATTGCGCCTTACTGTCTCCCTGCGTATGTGCGCTCTGTCTCCAATCAACTGGCTGCATCCCTCCGCAACTGCAGTGCCTCTTCTCCTGCGTATCTGCGCACCTGCAGCGCTTCTGTGCCTGCGTATCTCCGCACTTTTCTTTCACTGGACCAGCGTACCTCCGGGTATAGATAATTTCGAGACTTCAAGAACAACCCAGACAGTCAAATCTACAGATCTGAACATGCGCCGAAGAGATCTCCATCCATCAGTAGATTCGCCTTATTTAGATCTAGACATCTCTCATAGAACTTCAGATCTAGCTTCTTAAGATATTCAACCCAAAAGCACCACTAAGCCAAATGATCTCCTCTTCTTTATATAGGAAAGCTCTTCCTTAAATCAAGGATCATGGGGCTCAATAATAATAATAAAATAAACAATACCACGGACCAAAACTATGATAACTCAATACCGACGGCTAAATACCATGAGAAAACCCCATGTGTGGGCGCTTAACTGTCTTGAAGTGTGTGCACTGGGGTTACGTACCCCATGAACTGGATAACTGCGGGTATGTACGCACTTTATGTAACACTGGCCTGCGTGTACGCACTTTATGTAAGGTGTACCTGCGTACCTCTTATTTTCTCCAATATTTGATAGCTGATCATCAATCTCTGCTACTGTCCTGTTGTACACAAGCTCTGCTACTCTATAGTGATCCATCACCTGAATAGGTTGCCATCAAGGACAACACTTTAGCCATAATGCCAACAATCTCCCCCTTTGGACTTGATGGCAAAGCTTACTTGTGAACTGTTAGCTGATCCCTTTTTGCTGTCTGGTAACTCATGCACTCTATCACATCTGATATATCTTCTGAATGTATACAAGTGAGATGATCTTCTATGAGAGGGTTGCCATCAAGTACAAAACATGCATCATAATGCCAACATCATATATGTATATGTATATGTTTATGTTTATGCTTGATTTACAGACCTCCTAGCAGTGTTGTTCTCATCCTTGCACTGACTTGTAAAGCATCTTAGCCATCACTCCTTATTCTGCCTTCATGCTTTAGGGGGCATCTGTTACATAATATTTTTTCACACCTCCTATTCACTTCCTATCCATATCCCAAAGTGCCAAAACATTCACTATTTTACAGCATATCCATCATGATATACAGACCAAAACTTCCCTAAAGAATCAAAGGAAAATTGCCCTAAATTCATTCTGAAGAAGGTTGCATAAAAACCCAATTTTTGGCATCAACGCATTTTTCTCCACTACCTACCTATGATGATGGCATGTTTCTCAGTTATACACTCATGTTGCCAGCATGGGTTTTCATAGGAAATCCCCATTGAACCTCTTCTGGCAGGTTTTCCCAAACTAGAGGAGAAGCTTCATACACTAGATACTTCGGGAACAACGAGCTAGATATTGGTTTTTGTTGCTATGGTCGAGCTCTCCCATTTGAACCTCTTAATCTTATAATTGTGGGATTTCCCCTTGAGATGTGGACCTTCCTCCCTCTTTTGTGCATCCCTAACTCCCTCTCCTTTCTTATAAATTCACTCCTTTCCATCCCCAAATGGTTGGTCATTGATTATTGCATCCCTATGCTGAGATTATGTTTACATGCTACCCATTCTAGCTTGGAGAAGGAGTGCTTGAAGATTCTTTTCTTGGACTTGGACATCCATCAAAAGGAAGTCTCCAACATCAAGGCATAGGTTGTATGTTTCCATTTTTAGCTTATTAATATATACATTTGATGTTCACTTTCCATAATTGTGTAAATGTTTATGCTATTAGCTTAGTGTTCATTGATCTATTAAGTAGGTTATGTTTGATGTATGCCATATATGCTTGTGTATATTGCATATCTCTTTAATCTTCCTTGTAGGTACTGTGATGCAAGCAAGTTCCCTCTCCGAACAGAGGCAACCCTTCTATCCCTAGAGTGGGTCTAGTCACAGCAAAGACAATACCAAAGAAAATTTCCTTAGATTTGATGTCATGAAGGCCTACCTTCAAATCGTCATTCAATGAAGTCCCTATTGTATTGCTCCATCTCTCGTTCTTCTAATTGCTTGTACCTAAAAACAACATACATAGCACAACCATGAACATAATATAGTACAACAAAAACGGTCTAATTAAAGAGTCAAGGAGATTCAATCTATCAATACACAATTCGACATAAGATATAGTAAATAAGCCATTGATTTGTATTAATGTAAATTGGAGTAAAAATTACAACCAGGCCTTGACATCGTAAGTCTCCTTGAAGGGTCCTGTCAGCATGTCTCCACAGGCATTCACTCATGAACTGTCTCCCAAAAAGAAAAATAACTCTCTCTCCTACCCAAAAGGCTAATGCTGGAACACTCTTGCAATCAAGCCAACTCCACTCAAAACCATCCCAAGCTAAGTTATATAAGAGGCCACATCCACACTCTAGCAAAACTCTCTACTTTTACTATTGAACTCTTGAACCCTGAAGCTACAAAAAACTAGCTGATCTTAGCCATGGAGGAAGTATTTACAAGAGGAGGAGCTTCCATAAGAGATCGGAGAAACAGATTATCCCTTTGAGAGGTTACACAAAAGGCGGAACAACCATCCCAAAGGAGAGAGGTTAGCTCATCTGATCCAACAACCAACCCTAGGACTGCCCATCAAGTTGTTACACTTCGAAGCTTCAACGAGTTGTTTAAAAAACTTGCCAAAAGTCGCTCACTGCGAGTGCAACACAGAGACAAAGCGAAGACGTCGTTAGGGCTAGTTCAATCTTGGCCATCTTTGCGGTTGGAACAACAGCTGACTCACGATGACCCAAAAACATAGGTAAAAAAGGGACTGCTCCACGAGTAGTGAACTGATGTATTCTTCCTAATATGACAAGGAAGACAGTGACGCATAATTTGCAACATGACACAAGGCAGATGTCAATGACATGGACTAGCAGTGTCCGAGATCATGGAATGTGGGGTCGATGACAAATTACTGTGTAATATATTCCCCCTAAAGCACGAAGATCGAGAGAATGGGAGGGGTGAAATGCTTTACAAATCCATAACTGAAATAGAACACTGTCACGGAGAACCTGCAAACACAAGTACAACTAATATCTTTGATACATGAGTACATAGTGAAAGGAAATACATGTGCATTAAGCATAGGTGCAACCATCTAGAAGATAAACATAAATTATTTGTGGTATGGATGTAGCCATCCAATCGGAAGGACCATATAAAATACTCAGTTATGGTCGCAGCGATCCAATCAAAAGAGTCATGTATACAATCATGAATCAATCTTCGCAACCTGAATTGTGTAATATGAGCCTAGGGTCTTGAGTCCCAACCCAATCATGGTACAAATTCTAATATGCGAATAGATGTGCTGAGGTCAAGCATACTAGAAAATTGCTTGATTACTTGTCAATGATGTAAACCGTTAAAAAGTGCGAGAGAGACCACCAGTGATGTCAATAGTTCTCAAGGTACCGCTAGTACAATCCAAGAAGTGAGAAGAATGATCTGAAGTCGAACACTCGCGAAATCACCCGATCGAAGGCCAATGGTGAAATCCTATCATCGAATGCGAAGAACTTGCCATTAAAGCATGCAAGCTCCAAGGTACCAGAAAGGAGTCTCTAGATCAATTTCTCATATAATAAGCTGAAGTCGACAAGAAGCGATTGGTTGAAGGAGGTCCATAATGTTTCCCACATCATCGACAAGAGACAAAGGAACAAGATGAATGTGGATGAGACAGAGATTTTGAGGAAGATGTGTAAGGATACAAACTGCAGAAGGATTAAACTCTTGAACATATCAGCGACATGACTCCAGAGTTTGGTAGCATTTTGGTACCAAGGGATCAAAGTTCATGATGATGTAGCAAGGATCAAATGGAATGAGGCAAAATGGATAACCCAAAACCCAGAATTCCAAAGATAAAGTGAGGATATCCCAACCCGACACAAAGCAAAACGAGTGTCGATGCTCAAGAGCGACAAGCTACCGTAATAATTAATACAACGAACGGAATACTTCCAAATTTCCCCCCACCATTTCTAGCAAGTACCCCAATTATTTTTGAAACACAAGCTTGAAGGGGATATCATATGCTTGTAATATAAGTTTGTCCTTCTCACAAATCCAACCTAGTAATTTTTAATGATACCTAGGAAGGAGAAGCTTGGTCTCGTCATGATGTCAAGTCCAATGTCATAAGGGTTTAACGAGTCCGACATAGGTAAAATTCGGAGTCTTTTTCATATCTAGAGAATTTGAAAAAGACACGTAAAAGAAAACTCCACATGGTCCCTTTTCATACGTTTGTGTCTCTCGAGCCCGAAATGGTAGAAAACAATACTTGAGAGAACCGCTTGACCATTTCAGCCAAGGAGTACCTTTTTCGTAAATAGTGCCTCCCAGCTCGAAAAAGGGTAAATTTATATTAGGTGCACGACGTTTCACATATGTTAACGAGTTCAAAATGACAAGGGCTCAGCCATCTTTTTGTTTTTAAAGGGTCTAAAAAGAGTTGAAAGCAAGCCTCCATTTTTATTCTCTTTAACGATTCAACAAGGGAAAAATAATCGGCAATCTTTTCATCTTTTACGAGTTAGAAAAGAGCTTAAAGGTGACTCTTCTTGGAGGAATGAGTATAAAGGATAGCAACTCGTTCTGGCAATGGTGAAACTGCTCAAAACATGTAATGGTCAAGAGGATGGCTAATAAAACTACTCATCGCTACGATCCCTCAGGAAAGGACAAACAACCAAGGGAAATCATATGACCAGCTAAAGAGATGATGGCGATGGAATGAAACAACCAAGGCTCATCTAGCAAAATTAGAAAATAAAAATGGTGATCATGAGGGTTAAAATTGGGCATGGGTTCATTTTTACACAAGCTTGAACCATGGAGAACTTTGCTTGGATTCGGTTTCATGTTTACACAATTGAAACAAAAAACTGTGCTTGCTATAAGTTTGCATGCCCCCAACATAATGACTCAATCACGGTACATGCCCCCCAAGCTTCATTTCAGTCAACTAGGTGGATGGAATGAAGGTTCACTTGTGAGATCTTGGAAAGACTCGATAGGGATTTTACGAGATATTAATCAAAGACTCAATTTGAAAAGTGTGTTTCTTCATTTTTTAATGAGGTTGACATAGTAAAAGAACTATCCTCAAGACCCTTATTTCATTTTTTAACGAGCTTGACACAAGACAAAGAACTATGCTTCAAACCCTTGTTTCATTTTTTAATGAGCTTGACACAAGACAAGGAACTATGCTCCGAACCCTTTGTTTCATTTTTAATGAGGTTGACACAAGACAATGAACTCTCCATGTCTCTTGTTTCATTTTTTAATGAGGTTGACACAAGACCAAGAACTATCCTTGTTCCGTTGTTCATGGACCATATGAGAACATGGCTCCCAAGAGGTCTTCACTAGACGGAAGGACCACGCTCCGAGAGGAATACATGTCAGTTGGTACCAAAGACAGATCGAGTTCCAATGCACCCAGTACACAATGTACTATACCATCTATGTGATCATCAGCAGATGCAGAGATAAAACATGTAGCTACATAATTGACCTATGGCGAGGAAGGTACTACTTGCAAACAAGAGCCGATAGGGGACAATGGTTGCAAAGGAGATGCCTGGTGACCAATGAACGACAGTTGATCAATAGTTACAATTCTTCCTTCATGTGGAAAACAAACCAGATAGAAAAGAGAAGAAACAAGAGCTCCCATGACATAAACATAGTCGTGTCCAAGGAGAATATTGAAATCTAATGGAACTTGGACTACCATCATGTCTATATAGACAGTCTTTCCTCCCAAAGTAATTGGGAACTGTGGAAGGATCCCTAAGGGTTGACTGGTTCCTCCATTGAAATTCAATAGATTCTAGGTGACAGGCACAAGCTATGGGAGCCCAAAGCTTTCCAAGTAGTAGAAGCCATGATGCTAACAAAAACACCTTCATCTAATATAGTTCTAAGTACTACCATATTATAGGCTTGTATTGTGATCTGGAAAGGCACATAAGATGGGAGGCAATAAGCAGTAAAATGAATCCAATTGAAGAAAATGACAGAACTACTTGGTGGGGGTATCTTATGATTTCCCCCATGCTTTGCAAGAATAGAAGAAGGACTCGCCTGAACAACTGGGACAGGAGATTCATTCTTCGATTCATGATAATCCGAGGAGATGAGAAGAACATGAGCAGTATGATCACCACTCTCTTCTAGAACAGAGTGAACAACTGGTGGTGAAACCAAGTCGATACTCTCTCCTACCAATGGTTTGTCGGGAATAGATGCAAGAGAGTCAGGCTTAGGAAGAGTAGGATGGGCAAGAGATGGTTCCAAGTCAATCTCTTTACCAACCGTGGGAGGGTTAGAAGAAATCCTCTTATAACCAATAGGGAGTTGGGGTTGAGAGGCTGCAAAGTCTTTCAAAACTTTTGAAGCTTCATCCATAAGAAAACAAAGGTGAAGAAGATGTTCCCCTTTGTTGAAAATGCAACAAGATGATGAAGCTTAGTGAAAAGAAGTCGCCTTCACTAAGTGGGCCCGCAAGCTATTTTTGGCACAAAGTATATTTTCAGACTATGTCTATTTTTAGACATATGGATCATGGTCTATGATTTGCAGGATGCTATTTATGGATGATTGGTCATGTTGGTAAAAATAGATGGACCTCTATTTTTAGACATATGGGCGGAGTCTATTTTTAGACTACCAGTCTAAATATAGAACAGTCGAATATTATTAGCTCTTAATAATATTTGGACTATAAACATTCTCTTATCCTCTTGCAGCACTTCAGTTCGAGCTACGGATGTGGCACATGCAACTGCCAAAAGGAAATACACTTTTCTTATGGGTTAGTTGAGCTGTTGCATGAAGGACTTCAGTTAGAACTCAAGTGATTGAGTTTGCTGGAGTTGAATGAGGAGTTGATGGAGTTGTGTTCAGTTTGACTAAGTTGAACTAGTTGTATTTAGTTTAACTAACAAATACACTAGTGATGAGTGGTGTGAATTAATTATTAATTAATTCAATAATTATTAACTCATAAATCAACCAAAGAATACATTAGTTAACTAAGTGCATCGACAGTTCAGTGGAGACAAGTGTTAGAGGTGAGTGAAAGGGCAAGACAGCTGTCAGTTGTGACTATAGTTGTGCATGAGATTTGCACAATCAGTGGATTGAGATTTCCAATGAAGATTGCGTAGTGAAACACAAGGGAAATACGAGTTTGGATCAGCCATTCTCATCTATTATCAAACAGGTATTGTGCAGTGGAGGCAGGCAAGTAGCAGAGGAGATTTGAACCTGTGATTGATTCAGATCTGAGCTAGTTTCTGTGTAACAGGTGGAGATAGTACTGAGTACTTGCGAGGAGTATTGTACTATGTATTGTTACATGTTCTCTATCATCATAATATACAAATAGTTGAGGGGTTTTCAGTTGTATGCTTTCCTCAGTACATACTGTGTTGATATGTGTGTCGCCTTCACTAAGTGGGCCCTAAGGTTATTTTTGGCACAAAGTCTATTTTTAGACTATGTCTATTTTTAGACATATGGATCATGGTCTATGAGTTACAGGATGTTATTTATGGATGATTGGTCATGTTGGTAAAAATAGATGGACCTCTATTTTTAGACATATGGGCAGAGTCTATTTTTAGACTGCCAGTTTAAATATAGAACAGTCGAATATTATTAGCTCTTAATAATATTTGGACTATAAACATTATCTTATCCTCTTGCAGCACTTCAGTTCGAGCTACAGATGTGGCACATGCAACTGCCAGAAGGAAATACACTTTTCTTATGGGTTAGTTGAGCTATTGCATGAAGGACTTCAGTTAGAACTCAAGTGGTTGAGTTTGGTGGAGTTGAATGAGGAGTTAATGGAGTTGTGTTCAGTTTGACTTAGTTGAACTAGTTGTATTTAGTTTAACTAACAAATACACTAGTGATGAGTGGTGTGAATTAATTATTAATTAATTCACTAATTATTAACTCATAAATCAACCAAAGAATACATCAGTTAACTCAGTGTATGGACAGTTCAGTGGAGACAAGTGTTAGAGGTGAGTGAAAGGGCAAGACAGCTGTTAGTTGTGACTATAGTTGTGCATGAGATTTGCACAATCAGTGGATTGACATTGCCAATGAGGATTGCGTAGTGCAACACAAGGGAAATATGAGTTTGGATCATCCATTCTCATTCTAATTCTCAAACAGGTATTGCGCAGTGGAGGCAGCCAAGCAGCGGAGGAGATTTGAACCCGTGATTGATTCAGATCTGAGCTAGTTTGTGTGTAACAAGTGGAGATAGTATTGAGTACTTGCGAGGAGTATTGTACTATGTATTGTTACATGTTCTCAATCAATATAATATACAGATAGTTGAGGGGTTTTCAGTTGTATGCTTTCCCCAGTACATACTGTGTTGATATGTGTGATTGATGTTTCAATGTGCGCATGCGATTGTTTCTTTAACTCCGCAAATTGATGATCAATGGTAGAGGAGGTTATGTATTACGCATGCATTCCGCAAATAGTGTATAATCAGGATAATCTCTGTGAATAAGTGTCATTTTATTCAAAATTTCTACATGGTATCAGAGCTCTCTGATTTGTAGAACAGGTTCTACATGATATCGGAGCGAAGTTGATCATCGGATCTATTATTCAGAAAGTGTTTACATTTAATTTCTTCAAGCAGAGTTTGTAATCAGGCCAAGTAGCCACTGGATTCATCCTTCTTTTAGAAGGTGAGATATCTGGTAAATTCCCATACAGTCAATCTCTGTACGAGAAATACTTTGTTCTCACGAATTTTAGGTCAGAAACGGTTGAGTTTTGAGCTGGTGTAATTCGAATTTGCAGCAGTGTTTTCTTGGTGTCGAAGCTGAAATGTCTTTCAACAGATTGCAATTGGAGTATGCCCTTGAAGGCAGCTCGAATTATATTGCATGGAAAGACAGGATGGAGGCAATGTTAGATGACAATGGGTTGAAGGAGTTCATAGATGTGGATGTCCCAAAACCTATTGATGCTGCTGAAGCTGAGGCTTGGCAAAAGAAGACAGCAAAGTGTCGAAGGATTCTGTTGGAGGGCGTGAAGGATCACATTGTATCCAGCCTGCATGGAAATGCTTCTCCATACTTGATGTGGAAAAAGTTGAAAGAATTATTCCAAAGCAAGAGCGACCAGAGGAATTTGGCGCTCAAGGATAAACTTAGAAACATCAAAGCTAAGAATGGAGACAGTATGCCCAAGTATCTCACGAAGTTCACCCAATGTCGGGATGAGCTGGGAAGTGTGGGGGTGATTGTCGATGATGAGGACTTGGTGAGCTTGGCTCTCCTTGGTCTTCCGAAGAGTTGGCATTCCTATCAAGACTCTATCAATGGTCGGGAGAAATTGCCAAGATGGGAGAGACTTTGGTCGCATCTTGTCCAAGAGGAGATCAAGTGGAATACCAGGGACGGATCTTCATCAAAGGCATCTGATGATGAAAATTGCACTTTGGCTACCAAAGCAAAGAAGGGGAAGAACAAGAATGCTTCTCATTTTGGTGTGAAACGCAAGAAGCAGGACATGTCCAAGGTGAAGTTCTTTCACTGTCACCAGCACGGACACTATGCCACAAATTGTCCACAAAAGAAGAAAAATAAGCAAGTTGTTGGATCTGCAGTGGGAGAGGCCTTAGCCTCGCAGTTTGAGCCAGATTTTTCACTGATCGCATGCTTGGTATCAAGTGTGATGAGATCGGTATGGTTCTTGGACAGTGGTGCGTTTTTTCACATGACAGGAGATCGAGATTTGTTTTCTGATCTGGATGAGAAAGATCTTGGAGTGCACATCGAGATGGGTGATGATGGTAGATACAGTGTGACCGATATCGGTACCATTTCCTTTGAGAGGGATTCTGGTAAACCCTTCATATTGAAGGAAGTGATGCATGTTCCAGGATTGAAGAAGAATCTTATCTCTGTGGCGATGTTAGAAGACAAGGGATATCATGTTGTCTTTAGCAAGGGAAAGGATTTCCTGCGCAGTAAGACAACTAGAGAAACCTGAAAGATAGGGGTTCGAGTCAAGAACCTTTATCAATTGCATGTAGATGGCTGCGCAGCAATGGCATGCAAGGTAGAAGGAGTGGTGAGCCAGGATGATAGTGAGTTGTGGCACCGGAGATTGGGCCACCTTCACCATGGAGCCTTGAAGATACTGCAGCAGATTTCTACTGGGCTTCCTAAAGGCACTCTTGCGTAGTCAGATCAGTGCAAGGGGTGTACTTTGGGAAATTTTGTGAAAGCCAC